>CALSBZ010044417.1:669874-695157 GCA_943591055.1 Gobionotothen gibberifrons | reverse complement strand
CCCCCCGCCTTTGGAAGTTGGGATAAGAGATGGGAACAAACACCCAAATGAGCACTCGGTGAATGTATACAGAGCAGGAGAGTTGAAGAAAGAGGGAGATAAAGTGAGTCTTATAAACACACGTGTACACACACACACAGAACAGCATCTCCTTCTCTCTGACTGAATCAGTCTCATTAGTCATGCTCAGGCTGTAGCGTTGCTGCTCCGCCTGCTTAAAGAGCTGTAGAGCTGGACGACAGCCCACAGCCGGCGAAGGTCACCCACCATTCACTTTCACTCCTAAAAGACCAACATCTTCCTGATGATGAGGAGACGTGAAGACGTACAGGAGAAAGACCTGCCTTTTGAGCCACACCTGTCATGGTGTGCAGCAGTAGGAGAAAAGTCTTATTGGAATTCAATAGCACTTGGGACGACTCAGAAACCTGTTGATACCGTGCATCCCACAACCATATCACTACATAGAAGAGTGAAATAGGTACAGATGAAGCACTTAATTTCGGACTCCAGCTTACCTGTTCCTGCCTACGACCAGTTTCGAGGAAGGTCAAGCCCTCCCACTATTTTCCAAGAGGGCGTTGCCAGATTTTCAATTTCAGGTTTTCAATGATCCATTGCAGCTGGCTTCATTATAATTACATGTATTTATAACAGGGGCGGTCTCAAGTCAAGCTGGAGGCTTTCCCTTGAGCGAGGGCAGACCACTTACCAATCACTGCCCTTGTGTTTCAAACTGTCCGAAATTAAGTGCTTCATCTGTAGCGCTGTTTATTGTCAAAGGCTCTTTAGTGAGCATGTTTGCTATTGAACATTTTGTTTCTTGGAAAATCTACATATAAAGACGGAGAAAGTAAACGATAACGTTTATGGTTGAGTGTTAGCACCCCCCGAAGAGGCACAAGCTCTTACGTTGATATTGGAGATTTCAATAAATTCAATTTGAAAAAAAACGGGGAAAAAACAAAGAAAACGAATATCCGAATAACGAAATTGAAACCCGAATAGTACTCCAACGAACGAATATTCGGATATTCGGGTACAGCCCTAGTGTCCTGTGACTTCAAGACGCTGCAATTGCCAAAATAATATACATAAAACATTTTATTTCAGCATCTACTGTAGGTTACTACTAGTTCGGACTGTGTCATTTATCACGGTCTGAGCCAAAAGTCGACAATCATGAGAGACGTGGTCAAAATTTGGGATATAAATCCAAAACCTGTTGATAAATACTGTACGATACATTCCCGACAACAACTGAGCTTTAGTGACATAAGACAACCTGTAGCAAAATTCTGACAGTATCCAAACCATGCAGACAAAACAAAAAGATCTGAAAATGCGACAGGACATTGTAGCACGAATGAATGCTGTAGCTCTCGTGTGTCTCCTGGAATCCTCTGCACTATGGCAGAAGTGGTGAACTTAAACCCGTCATGTCATGTCAAAAGTCATGAAGGGCATTGTGGAGATCCACATGGACTAACACATAATTCAAATGACCTTCTAAGCCATATGTGAATTTAACTTGCTGGGTTGTAACAGGAAAGTTGGAATTGGACTTATTTCAAACCAATTTGAGACAATTTGATTGTGGAATTGAAAGTCCTGTACCTGATACAGGTTGTCAATGGGAACCCACTGCCAGGAAAGCTATAGTATAAGGAAGTTATTTCTAAACATCTTACATAGATCTTTGCAGGACACAAGGTTTTCAGAATAATTTCCTCAAGTGCTGTGCACCTTGATGAAGTGTGATATCCTCCAGATTAAGCGGAGGGTTGACTGACTGACCCAACCTTGCCTCTTGGACTGAGTCGATATGAAAGTTTCCCCACGACACGAGTGCAGAAGAGCTGTCAACGATCTCGTCAGGAAACGCCTGTACCGAGGAGATGATGAATTCATCACAGCGACGTCCCAGAGCGAGCTCAGCTGACACGACCTTGATCGATCGCAGGCAGAACGACAGATGGCCATAAAGGACGATCATGTAACTGTACGCTCATTAGCATAATGCATACAGTACACTTTTTACTACAAGGCCGCATTGTGCTATCAGTGCCCCTGTGGGCTTGTGACAGAGATGCAGGGTTGTTAACGTATTAAAGCGTGACACTTTCATATTGTAGTTCGCAAATATAACTTTAACATGGTGAATGGGTTTCACAGGTAGTGACTTTACTTAATTCAAAGAAACATTGTTATCTTTTGCATGCCATATGAAGGGGAGGGCCTGCACCAAGGCAGCAAATGATCATCCAGTAAGGGAACAGCTACGTGTTTGATGTCCACAGTTGCCATATGGGCATTAAAATCAGGAAGAAAAACACCTGCTAGCTAATTCTATTTCCCTAAAGTCTGGTCATAATTAAAGGAGTGGTGTCCGACACGGTGCATACAGTGTAATGACATAATTACAGATAACTAGCTAAATTGACTGAGAATAAGGAGAGAAGATTGACTCAAATAGAAGCTCAAAGAGTCCACCTTCATGATTCTTTAAAATGCTTCATGTCAGTAGGAATGTGCTGGTAGTTTTTTCTTAAATGTGAAGCTCCTTTTCAGGTTATTGTATCATGCTATGAATGTCCATTGTTTTATTACCCTAAAAATGATATTTTACAATCTACGGTTATATAAATGTAATTGATCATGCTGTTGGATTGCTGCCCTGTTAGGTTAGTGCAGGTTCATGTCTTTGTGTGCAGCAGGGAGTTACAGTATTGCTTTTGAAAGGCTACATTGTGAATTTCTAAAATGCTTACATCTATCTCTTTTCAATTTAGAACTTTGATTTAACAATGCTCCAGAGTTATTGAAAATATTTGGATCACACAAGAAATAATGTTACACATGTTACTAAAATGTATTACTCATTTTTGTAGTGTAGCCTAATCTTAATCTCGGATGTGCAGAAATAATGTGTTTAAAGCACAATGAATAAAGCTTTGAAAAAAATAAAAAAATTGAAAAAAGCTGTGCAACATTAAAATGTTGATTTAGTATTTGAACGTTCAAACCTGAGTGCCCTTAATAGTGTACAGCCTCTGAGGAGCAGAGCTATACCTTATTTATTTCCTCTTTCATCCCTGCGTCTTTCCTCATCTAGTTCCGATGTACTCTTCCTTATATCGTTCCTTTGTTCCCTTTCTTGTTTGCACACCCTCTATCCACATCTGACTTTTTGCCAATCTATCCCTCCTCTCATAATACCAACAACTTTCTTTCCCCATTTCTCTCTCCTTTCATTGGCATCATCTGTTCCCTCCACATTGCATTTTCAGATCACATCCAGGCACTGGCTTTAGGCACTAAGTCACTCTACACCTCATCACTCAGTGGAAAGTCAAGGAGAGGGCAGAGAGAGATGGAGAAAGAGCAAGGACTTAAGAGAGAGAGAGGTGGACGAGAGGGAAGAAGGTGAAGAGGAGCAAGAATGTAAAAAGAGGGAGGTTAAAGGTTAGAAAATGAACGCAAAGAAGAGAGGTCACAAAGAGGTGTTGAGGGAGGAAATAGAGAAGAAAAGGAAGTTAAATGTAGATAAGAGAAGGAGCAGAGGGAGAATGGGCTTAGCAGAATGAAAGAAATCTTTATGCAAAGGATGGGGTTGCAGAGAAGAGATGGAGACAGAGAGGTGGAGAGTAGTCCAGAGATTTATGGCAGGTTGTTATGGAGCACCGTCTGAATAACAGAAGGTGAGACCAGGTGAATTATTCATGAGGATACAGGGCCGTGAGTGTGTGTGTGTGTGTGTGACATGCAGGTGACACACACACACTCACAATGTCTCTCAGGCACCCTTAGGCCAGCTCATCTATGAGGAAAAGGAAAGACAAGCCATCCGCAACTTGTGGAAAGTCTGAAATACTGTGGGAAAAGGGTGTGGAGACATTTGACTATATAATATTAATTTATGATATGACCATGGTAGCAGATTCCAACCTGCACTACCTGAAACATTGACTTTGAGTTTGTGTGTGCAGGTATACATTTCAAACTTGTTATTCTAGTTCTATAATTCTGGATTGACGAAGCCTATGAGAAAACATGTGCTTCATGTTGCACCAAATGTGCACTTACACCGACACTTTGGTTGCTTTGGCTCAAACCAGAATGGAAAATGTAACTTTTGTCTAAATCCCTACTTTCCATAACTTCTTCCTCATTGTTGGTGTCCTGCCATCCTAACAGGGTGGAGATTCTTGCTTTGGCCGTGACAGTGTGGTGGCTAAATGTATTCAATGTTCGGAATAATGTTTTAATTCACCCGACAATTGGGTATTTCCAGTATAGTTTGGCTTCAATTATGTTCTCTCTACAGAAATTCTGTAAATACCGCATAATTATTTACACTCTATTCCTCACAGTGGGTTTTTGTTAAACCAAGCAACAACATATTTCTCACCTTAGTAAAGAAATTGAATTAATGGAGTAAATGCTTCAGAGCTGGGCAGTTCCTCTGCAGACATGCTTAATATAAACACACCCTAAACCCAAGACCACTAAAATGTTAGTGGCGGTCCAACACAAACTTGTTCCGAGAACTGTACTTGAAACTAAGAGGGAGGTAAAGTAGCCTATTCTGCGTTTGATTTCAAATAAACACATGTGCACACAAAACCAAGCCAAAATTATCAGGAATAAAAAAAAAATCATGAGAACTGATGATCACAAAAAACGTTTTGAGAGCTACTGTGTCAAACACTCACCGAGTTGATGCAGGCCAGCTCCTTGTTGAGCAGCCAGGGCAGGGAGAGCTTCCCCTCTCCTCTGTAGCACGACTGAATCCTCTTTTTAATCTTCTCCTTTATCCGTTTCATAGTGAACAGACACAAAGCCGTCTCCTTGGGAGGCTTGGCCCTGTTCTTCTGACCCTGCGCGAACACAGTGAACAGAACCTCCTCGTGCTCTTCAATACCGAGCGAACGGGCCAAACGGGCCCCCGGTCGGGCCAAATAAGCATCCTGAACCAAGCGGTACTCCACTCCGTCCTTGGTGCAGCCGATTGGGAACTCAACGTAGGAGTAGAACTTAGGATCGTCGACGCATAGGCGGACGATTTTAGAGGTGAAGAACTGTTCGCTGCTTGCGTCTGGCGAGGTGAGCTGGGTGTCGAGCTGTAAGGTGAGGTAATACACAAACTGCTCGCTGTTGAAGCCGTAGATGTAGTAGATGTCGAATGCCGGGAACTTGGAGAGCGTGTCTGAGGGAATCTTCAGCTGCGAGGAGACAAACTCGTCCTGGTAGACGAAGCTGAACATGTCGGCGTTCTCCTCGTTGGACATCAACTTGCGGCTCGACAGCGTAGGGAAGTACTCAGATTTCCCGTCAATGGGAGTACCGACAAAAAGTTTCCCACCTCCGCCAAAAAGATCCGGGGAGATCACGACACCTGACATGGTGCCTGCCTCTGCAACGCTGGATAGATAATGCTCTTTGCGGTGGTGGGGCTCACCGAGCTTGAACAAATCATCCAGACGCAGGAATTGGCATATTCCCTGGGAGGTACTTCCACAGGCAATTAAGCGGTTGTGGGCAGCATCAAGTAGCAGGAGTTTATTGATGTTCGAGGTCTGCACCAGCTCATGGGGGCAGGACTGGACTCCGGGCGGGGGGTAACAGCGAGGGTTGTCTGTGACTGGGCCAGTCACATGGTTTCGGAGTTTGGTCAGGTTGCTCGACAGCTTGTAGATCCAGTTGACGGCGCCAAGGTAGACCTCGCCCGTTTTGTTGTGAACCACCAAATGTGTGAGACCTCCCTCCGGTGGGAAGAAGGTGAGAAGGGAGGAGGAAGGAGTGGAGGTGGAGGTGGAGGGCATGGACAGGGAGGGGGAGAAGAGATGGAGGAGGACGGGGAGGATAAGCATAAGATGATTGGAGTGGGGGGACATGGTGGTGAGGGGAAGGGAGGTGTGAGAGTGTGGGTGTTGGTGTGTATTTTTGGGTGTGTAAAACTACACAGGGTCAGTCAGTGACTTTTAAGACTGCAGGGTCTGATGATGCAAAGCAAAAGTTTCCAAGCAATCGTCTTCCTCTTTTTTTCCCTCCTTTGTCAGCTGTTGTTTTTATAACCTCATCCCCTGATCTTCAGCCTTGTCCGCCACCAGCCCTGAGAAAGAGAAACAAACAAAATCTTAGCAAACAAAGATGTCAATATATTCATGGGCCTGTGTTTTGCACTTTAAAATATCTGACCAAAAAGGATTCATTTGTGTGTATCGAAATGACACGGCACTAAATATTCGCCCACAGACTCGTTGCAGAAGTCCAAAAAAACAAATGAGGGCACTATCGGCTTTGTTTTATTGACTTCTCGACTCTTGGCACGCTCCACTGTGTGGAGTGCATCTTTTAAAAGAAGACAGGGCCAAACATCGCTCTTCTGCGTATTGATTGTCTGGAGGTATTAAAGGATCTAGCAGACGGGGTGTGCATACACAGACAAAAATACATACACACAGAAAAGCAACTAGTGACACATCAGTGTTAGCAAGTAAGGAAACATGCAGATGTTTTGCATTGCATGTGCAAAAGAAAGGACACAAAGGGTGAGCCACTGACTTAAAACATTGTGACAGCATGGAAACATCCATACATTACAAGTATGCAGGGAGAATCCAATGATATATAACAACAGAGAAGAGAGGAGGACATTTGTAAGATAACTGGTCAAACACAATCAAATGGGAGACAGTGAGAGGTAATAATAATAATAATAATAATAATAATAATAATAGTATTATTTTGTTAGCGCTTTTACAGATGCTCAAAGACGCTTTAAAGAGATAGTGAAAATAAAAGAACAACAAATAAATATAGTTAAAGTCAAATTAAAAGCCAGATTGAAGAGGCGAGTTTGTGTAAGGTATAGGTACAGAGAGGTTCAAACTCTTTGGCTTCATACCAGTTCAATATAAAAGGCAGTGAAGATGGCTGCAAAGATTGCTATAAGTGAAAACTACAAAAAAGAAGGAAAACACAAAGCGAGATGGTCCATCCATCTTTTTTTCCATCCACCCACTTCCAAAGATCTACTTTTTCAGGTTCAGAGTTGCTTGACGCTGTAGCCTACAGTATCCCTGAATGCTGTGAGTGGCAGGTAAAGATTGGGGGTTCAAGCGCAAAGCAACACGCCCTACATACTTAACCATCAACATTGTTTTTGCTACAATTACCATCACTGTGAGATGAGAACAATGGATTGTACTAAATAATGTTTGAGAGGAACATGCAAGCTTAAAGCATTCAACATTTAGGAGGACCTCGTTTCTGTCACAAAATCACCAGAAAACCTTTGAAATGTCTTACCAACAGAGACCAGTTCAGACAAAACCAATAAACCCATGGTTGGCAAGAAGCAACACAGCAACCCTCTGGTGTGGCTCAACAAAGTATGAATTGGTAGAGCTCACATATAGAATACAAAAAACAGATTGGTAAAACTCTTCAAAAAGAGGCAAACAAGAAATAACCAAAGTTCAAAGATGTACAGGTTTCATAATAAATGATTGGGATGAGGATGTATTTTCTATGTATTGATGCACCTTACAATATGAGTTACGCCTGTCAAGCAATCATCTGTTAATGGCACAGTAACAAAATATTATTTCCCAAGGCTACGTTCATTGGGAAGCGTTTTAAAGTAACCACATACACACACTCTGTCCAACCATCTTTTCATTAGATCATTGGTTTAGATTCGGCTAAATAAAGAGCACAAGGCTATGGCCTGTTTCATAATGGAGTTTGGTCAGCTACTTATTCTTGTCTCTTATTTCTGCTGCTGTTTCTCATTCCTCATTCCTTCCCTTTTACATTCCTCTCTCCCCCCCCAGACACTTCACTTCTTGTCAATAGCGTCTTTCATCTGCAGCCCAGCCATGATTACAGTGGCCCAGATGACGATGCTGTTGCCTGTCTCATCAGCACAATAGAGCTTCTGTTAGCAGACACAAACACAAACGCACAACATGTGAACATATGACACACTCGTACAGTATGTGGTCCACAGGATTCTTACACACTGTCACATATTCTAATGATCTCAACACTTCAAACATAATTGACATTAAACAGACCTGCCCACACACACTCATGCCCCACCCATGCACAACAGAAGGAAGGGAAATGTCTTCAACACTAGAGAAAGAGGAGATGTAACTAACTTTTCCGGTAAAACTTTATATTAAGGTACACAAATTAACCATCAACTAGTTGTTAATTACCATGCATATTAGCAGTATATTGGCTCTTTATTAGTCATTATAAAACACTTATTAATGCCTTATTCTGCATGACTTCTACAAGTAATAAGCCATTAGTTGAGAGTTTTTCCTCAATAACCCTCTAATTAGTGCCTATTTATTGCAAGTAAATGGTAAATGGTAAATGGACGGTACTTATATAGCGCTTTATCCAGTCTTCAAGACCCCTCAAAGCGCTTTACATACTACATGTCGTTCACCCTTTCACACCCATTCAGAGCAGTGTACCTAACTCTAGGACCTAACATTCACACACATTCACACACCGTTGGCCATGCCATCGGGAGCAACTCGGGGTTAAGTATCTTGCCTAAGGATACATCGACATGTTGACTGCATGGGCTGGGATCGAACCCACAACCTTCTGGTTGAAAGACGACCGCACTCCCTCGCAGCCACAGTCGCCCTCGCAGCCACAGTCGCCCTAAGTAAGGAAGTTGTTGGACATGAGTTTTGGTCTTAATATGCGCCTAATAAGGCAGTAGTACCACAAGAATAGTTATTCTCCCATAATAACACTTAACAAATATGATCTATTCTTATGTAACAAGACATGAAACTATAAGTGTTAATTGTGTCTAAATAACTCAAAATTAGGTATTTATATCTAAGAATATGTTCCCTATTTTAAAGTGAAGTCTTGTTCATAACCAATAACGGCCCGTCCACACTACAGCTTCAAAAAAAGCCTCCAACGCGTCTGCCCATTCACTTTGAATGGGGTGACGTCACGTTGCCTCGCTTTTCGCCGAACTGAATTGTGGGTAGCTTGGCTGAACTTCTCCAGTGTCTCCGGCTTCAAAAGTTGAACATTTTTCAACTTCTGACGCCGGAGAAGCCGGAGAAGCCAGCGCCAGCCAATCAAATCCCGTTTCTGAAAATCTGACAGCTCAAGCCCTAGCCAATCAAACCGCGTCTAAGCTGGGAGAGCTATCCCGCCGTTCATTTCTATATTTTAAAAAAAGACGGAGGAGAAACTAATTATCGCCGTAGAAAATCACCCGGTTTTGTATGACCAGTCCCTATTAACTTACCGGGATACAACCGGAGGAACCAGGCATGGAGGGAGGTGGCAGAGACAGTGGGTGAAACTGGTAGGTTTTCGCCTGTTTGGGGATTTTATATCCAGTTTACTTCGTTTTAACATTGCTATTGCTTTGTATGTCGGCGGCGGGAGATTCATGTGATAGGTTGTTGGTTGCGGTGCTCAAATAAAATCCCCAAGCTTCAAACATGCCCAGCTCCAAGCTTTTTTTGAAGCTGTAGTGTGGACGGGCCGTAAGCTAGTAGTTTGAATCTAATTGACCTTAACAGATTCCCTATTCTAAAGTTGCCTCCTCTTCACATTTTGTAACATTATAGCACACAACTACTAAAATTAACCTCAACAGTACATGAACAAAGTAGGCACACGTTGAAATATCAGTTTTATTAATGAACCACTGGCCCGTCCACACAGCAGCGTGCGTTGTATCTTTGTGGTGGGCGTGCCTGAAGCTTGGGAGCAACGCGACCAACAACCAATCACATGAATGAATCTCCCGCCCCCGGACATACAAAGCAAAAAAGCCCAGCAGAAGTAGGGAGAAAAGAGAGGGGGGAAAAAAGAGTTAAAAAGTGTTCCACCTTCCTTCAGTAGCAGCGGGGAGGCTCTCTCCGTGGTGCTGCGGACCTGCGGTCTGGCTCTCCTAACATACACGCGGTTTGATTGGCTAGCAGTTGTACTGGCAGATTTTCATAAATGGGATTTGATTGGCTGACGCCTCCGTCGAAGATACAAAAGTTGAACATGTCTCAACTTTTGTATCTTCTTGACGCGAGCAACGTGAGCAAAGTGTAGCTACGCTCCCCACAATGCATTTCGGTGAGGTGTGACGTCACCCCATTCAAGTGAATGGGCAGAAGCGTTGGAAGACTCATCGCACGCCTCTGTGTGGACGGGCCGTAACGGCCCCTACACACGGCCGCGGGCGTTATCCGGCGTTATCGCTTGCCGGAGCTGGGCTGAAACTCGACCAATAACCAATCACATGAATCTCCCGCCCCAGACACACAAGCACGCGGTTTGATTGGCTAGAGCTTGTACTGGCTTATGATTCGATTGGCTGACGCCTCCGTCGAGGCGTCAAAAGTAGAACATTGCTCTACTTTTGCAGCGAGCACCGCGGGAGAAACTACGCGTCGCTCCCAGAATGCAGTTTGGCGACTCGTGACGTCACCCCATTCAAAGTGAATGGGCAGAAGCGTCAACGCCCGCGGCCGTGTGTAGGGGCCGTAAAGAGAGGTTCAGACACATACCAAAACATGTCAAGTTTCTCCAAGGCTGAGAACACATAATGAAGCCTGTACTTTTTAATAAAAACAGATTTTTTTTAACAGATTTTATGTATTTGTGATCATACTGTGTGACCTGCTTGTATGTACTTACACAATAGGTGTACTGTTCTCTCTATGTGTTGTCCTGTCTCAGTGTGAACATAGATTAAACAGCCAGCCAAACTCTTTTGAGAGCCAGCAGGGAATGAGCAGCCATGCTCCTTGTGAGTGAAACTATACACAAATAAGTTACAAGGCACAGGCACTTAACATACACAGATTAACACATAGGACCACTAAGTGTAAACAAGATAAATATAGATAATGCTAGCTGTGCAATAAGCATGTGTACAGGCTAGTATGGCTAACGCTAGCATGTATGCTAACGCTACCGTGTATGCTAACGCTAGCGCGAATGCTAACGCAAATGCTAGCGCGAATGCTAACGCATGCATTTTCTCATGGTGTTTAAACCATTTAAACATCTCCAAATGTCACCACATAAACACAACACATGTTACTAATGCTTACAGTGTAAACATGTAAGGCTTACACTTACAGTCATTGCTTTCTGACGGACTTGACCCTTTACTCTTCAGGTTGCAAAGGGGAAATTAGTAGCAGTCTACTCATGGATGTCTACTGCCTGCCATGCTATTCAGTTCACTTTCTCCTATCCTCCACCCGGTTTCCTGTCTAACCTTCAGTACACATTTTACAAATAATATTATAAATGTGCAAATATGAAACATACAGGTCAATATCACCTTGCTATTGGTAGCTGAACTGTCAATACCCCAAAACATGTTCTTAGATATACCTAATTTTGAATTATTTAGACACAATTAACACAGTTGCATGTCTTGTTACATAAGAATAGATCATATTTGTTAAGTGTTATTATGGTAGAATTACTATTCTTGTGGTACTACTGCCTTATTAGGCCCATATTGAGCAGAGCATATTAAGACCAAAACTCATGTAGGCCTACAACAACTTCCTTGCAATAAATAAGCACTAATTAGAGGGTTATTGAGGAAAAAATTCTGCTTATTACTTGTAGAATATGGTCATGCAGAATAAGGCATTAATAAGTGTTTTATAATGACTAATAAAGTGCCAATATACTGCTAATATGCATGTTAATTAACAACTAGTTGATGGTTAATTTGTGTACCTTAAAGTGTTACCACTTTTCCTAATGACATGTTAAGATAAGCAATTTTTGTAGCATTTTAACTCACCTTGTCTGTTATAGATTCTATACATACATGAAAACCAAGCAGCCAACATGGAATAAATGGACATATAGCTTTAGTAGTTGGTGGAGCTGCGAGCTGAAGATGCCGGGAGCTGTTTGACTAAACTGGGACAATCAGATGAGAGGGGAAAAGGAAGAAAAACAAGTTGCTGATTTAAAAGTGTTTGCTTTAATGTCTGAATTAGATCATAAGATTTTTTTTTTTGAGTTTATGGATAAGAAAATTGGTTGGAAAACTGACAGTGGACAAGAAAAAAAGAGAGAAATGGGACAGAAATTATATAAATGGGTACTAACTTTCTTCCTAACTGTGCGGCTATGAAATTGTGTATGTGTTTTTACCAAGAAAACCTTGAATTACAGAGCCTTTGCTTCTTTGTGTGTCAGGGCCATTGTGAAGCCCACCTGCCACATCAGATGAAGCTGTTGAGGCCTTCAGGTCGGTCCCACACTGATTTATTGCTGTTGGCACATCAATTGCACACACAGGCGCAGACCTTGGCCAAACACTTAGGCAAGTTTATACACACACCACTTCTTTAGCATGGAGGCCACATCCATGCCTGAAAATGTGGCTATATGAGTGTGTGTACATCCTGCATCTTTTCAATCTTATTTTTCTACAAAACACACGCAGACATATGTCCAAACCAGTGTTGGGCAAGTTACTTCCAAAATGTAATATATTACATATTACTTATTACTCTCTTTTGAAAGTAATAAGTTACATTACAATATTACTGTCTCTGAAATGTAATGAGTTACATTACTTTTTAGTTACTTTCACCAAAATAACCCCAAAAGAATGGCTAAGTATTTTAAATGCTAAAATGTAGTAGTAGTGCAGCTCATTATACATCCAATGAAGGGCAATGTGGTATAACATAACAACTGTAGGCCTTAAGGCTACTAACAACTTGTATTACACGGCTTAGTTGAATACCCGATTCTGATTGTAAACTCTTAACATGTGACACGTTGTTAATACAGTAGTACAGACCACTGTCAAGGACTATAATGAAGGTTGCTAAGGAGGATCAAGAAAGAGAAAGGAAAAGAGGTTAAAAGACGGAGCGCTGGACGTCAGATAAATCACCAGAAGAAGGCAGAGAGGAAGTAAACAATAACAGGACACGGAATGGGCTCTGTAGTGTGTTTAGTATATGGCCATGTACAGGCCCGGTTCCAGAACAAAATGACTCAGGGTGCATCTGAGATTACAGGGGGCGCAGCAGTAGTAGGTTTACATGAGCAATAGTGGCCGGCAACAGCAATGAAAAATAGCATTGATGGTCCCCAATGAACAGATTATGGCATTTGTTATGTTTTGAAACCAAGCAAGTGAGAACATTTGAAGTAAGTTAAGTGCAATCCTGAAATATTTCATATTGTCCAAAGTGTACTATGGCAAGGAAAAGCACAAAAGCTTCAAAACTGTACTGATACAACAAATGAGAACATATTGTAAATCAAGGCAAATATGATTTGAACCAGCTCACGGTTTGAAATGGCAAACGCAAGTATTATTAAAACCATGTACTAAATCATCACTTTGGTCCCATCATATACTCTGGGAAGAGAATATTTACTGCTTGAAAACTGGTATCACATCATCATGTGAGGTTGACTTTGTGACCTGGAGAACATTTCAGCTGCAACATTAGCTTGTTGATAAGCTTGGGATATGAGATCTTTTTGTAGCCATTCGTGGTGAAGGCATCTGTGCTATTGTATGCATTATTTTTGACCCAACATTTCTACAGGCATGGCAGAATATGGCACTATTTTCACACGAATATTCCATTGTCTATTTTTATATCACGAGCTGCAAAATGACCGCCTAACCCCACTGTACAGGCGGGTACTTGTTTAGATATACCTGGGCAGGCTCTGTTTTGCCGTGGTATCCTGGCACCTGCGGGCCGCAGAGGGGCGGCGTAGTTTCGGGCGACGAAGACTGCTGCTCCGGGGGCGAGGGTGGCGAGTCAGGCGGGAGTAAGCTAGTGTCCACAACGGAGGGTAACGTGATGTCCCCATCCGACCTGTCTGCAGTAGATGCAGTGTTGCTGGCGTTTAGTGATGGTTGCTTTAACCATTTTCGTATAAATGATTATCCACAGATGTGTGTGTGTCACTGCTGTGGAAGAACTTTTGAAATGATGCACGCGCAGCGGAGCAAGTCACGGGCACCTGACACAATTTGTTGTATTTTTCGCTCCGTTCTCTTTTTTGAATAGAGGAGGGTGCATAACATTCAACTGCCCCGAAGATCCCGACGCGAAGCTTGAAGGGTAAACACAGGTTTACTAATCTACCCGGACAATGTCTGGTGTCGGAATGTCTCGCTATGTTAGTACATTCTTAAAAAACAAAACACCATTTAATTTCGGGTTAAAATGTGTTGTAACTTCGTTACTGAGCATTGTAACGGGTAATATATTACCCACATTTCATTAGTAATGCGTTACATTACTTCGTTACAGCAAAAAGTAATATATTACTGTAACTCCGTTACTTTTGTAACGCGTTACACCCAACACTGGTCCAAACACATCGGCCTGTACATGTACTGTACTCTGTGTACACAAAGCATTTATATTGGTAGCCCAACTGTACAAACCATAGAGGGAAGCATAAACATTCACATGTATACCTTTCCATTTCAAACACATTTCTTCTGGATAAAGTGCAGTGGGGAGAGAAAGTGGGGACGAAATGAACGCAAGAATGAAAACATTTGGTACCCCTTCATATGACTGTGTTGGTAAAATCATACGCCAATATGTTACATTTTAACATTCATTCCATATCCTTGACAACTACAGTTGACTAATTTCACACACTTTCTTTAACTAACGCAAACAATTGTGCTAGTTAACTAGTTTATGCCCCTTTTTACCTTAATAGTTAACTAGTGAAGCTCAGAGAGTATTCTAATTGAAGTAATGAAATACAAAAGCCTCACTAGTAGCACTATTTAGATAGCATTTTATTACTAGTGGCACAACTTCTAGTAGTACTACTACTGGCAGAAGCATTTAAGGAGTTCTTTTCCAAAACGCTATATATCCATTTTAATAGTGTTCAGGAAAATTACATTTTTTACCTAGACCCACACATTTTGTTAATATTAAATGTATATATATATATATATATATATAGGATATATAGCGATTTGGCATGAAACGTTGATAGAGCAGTGAATAGGTTCAGTACACAGCAAAATGGCACAACAAACTCAATTTTCAATTTGGCTTTTATAGCGTTTTGGAAAAGAACTCCTCATTTCTAGTGGCACCAGATAATTTTAACAATTATCACTATTTCACGAGGTAACTAGTAAAACTGTCTTCTAAACTTCACCAGTTGACAAGTAAAACTCCTAGTTTAACCTAGTTAAAGTTTAAAAACTAAATAAAGTCTGATTTGACACTAGTAGTCAACAAGTGAAGCTTAAAAGGTACTAACTAGTTTACTATATAAATAAACTTGAACATCCAAGTTTTTGTTCAACTAGTAAGGCAGAAGGCTAAAGTAGTCGGACAAAGGTTCAACTAGTGCTGACAAAGAGCTGACTTGTGGAGGAAACTGCCGTCTGATAAAGGATACGAAATTAACACTATGGCTTGTCATAAAAGCAGGATGCTTGTTTTTCTACAAATAATCAGCAGCCAATTGTAAATCTCAACAGAGGTTATTAAACACCACTCTGGATTTAAAACTCATGCTTAAAGTTAAGGCCTTTTCAAATCCAGCACTGAAGGTTCAAGGTATTTGAACTTTAGCCTTGTTTACAGAAAAAGTTTCAAAGCCTTGGTAATCAGTCTGCAACTCTATGATTTAACAAGAAGCTCATACATGCAGAAATCATTGGATTTAAAATAAATGTGTATCGGCTTTTCTTCAGCCTTGAGCTGGTTCTCTGGACAGTCTGCATCGAGCCCCACAGTGAGGGCCTCTCAGACTGCTGATCATGTGAGCCTACAGGCTACACACATGATCAGCAGCATGAGCCGTGTTCACTGCGAGGTAGGGCCCAGAGAGCAGTGCAGAGGCAAAGTATCGAGTGGTGCAGCACTGGAGCCCGGAAATGAGTTAGAATTGTACCACTTCCAGTGCCCTCATCTCAAAGTCAATGTTGTTTTTTTAACTGCTATTCGTCTGAAATAAGATCTGTGGTTAGCACAAGCTTAACATTGTCAGAGTTAACACCGTACTCATTAATGTCCAAAGCTCCTATGAGTCTTAGAAACAGACGTTGCTTACAAGTGACAAAATTAGACTACTATAGATATCATCAGAAGAAGACAAGTCCGCATTTAGATTAGCTGTGGTGACGTGAAGTCATGTGACTGTGATGTAGATTGTTTAGAGGCTAACCTTATTCTGGGGATTGCATTTATCCTTCGAAAATCATAGAAGTGATTTTAAAATGAGATTATCCTGATCAACACACCATGTAAGTATCATGAGTGCATGTTTGCCAGAGCTTATTTTCTTCAAAATTCCTAAATCAAATAAAATAATGATTGTATTATAAAATGTTGTAGTGCCCTTGAGATGCTTACTTCTGGGTCGGACTACAAATATATGTCATCAATAGGCGCTTTCACACCGCAGTACTTTTCCCACAAAGGTTCATGAGAACTCTTTAGTTCTCATGAACTAAATACAGATCACGTTCACACCGGAATAAGTCCCTGGGGGAGGATTAGGCAAATGAAGCCACTGACGTCACTTCTTCTTCTTCTGCTTTGGGTTTAGCCGTATGGCAGGCCGTAAACAACTTCACGGCGTATACTGCCACCCCGGACGGAAGTCCCCGGAGTTGGGGACTGTCTTCAGTAGAAGCTGCTGGGACTCCCGGCAGCTTCTACTGAAGCCTTCCGAGTAAATCGCCAGAACGCCGACACCTCCTCATCTCCACCGCTCCCATGTGGCGGCTTCACAAAACTTTTTGGGAGTTTTACGGGGCGTGGTTTGCAATCCGCCCAGCCAATCAGACATAGGAACCTTTTTCTCCCACGAAAGTCCCTGCTCTCTAGCAGGGACGGAAAAGGGGGTAAAAAGGTTCTCATGTACACATTTTTGTTCCGGATTTTTTTGGTGTGAACGCAACATTTCGGAACTATATCGGAACTAAAGTGGGAAAATAACTGCGGTGTGAACGCGCCTAATGCACCACTCTATATGGTTTATTTACTTATGAGGCCAGAAAGCCAGAAATATATTCTGTTCAGAAATAGGGTCAAAGATTCCTACTAAAAGTTAAATTTCTATATAACATTTTCAACACAGCCATAGTTTCCATTGCTTTCCATTTATTTTGTTGCTTTGCATTTTTTTTGCAGTGCAGGAATGCCTCTGTTTGGCATATTTCCCGGGAAGATGGGACTATACATCAAGACAGGCTCCACTCATTTGGCAGTGTATGCTAATATTTTAAGCGTTGGTTTTGATTGGTTCTGTTTGGTTTGATGTTGTACTTCGTCTTGTGTGCCAATCACATCATGAGCAATCAACGTGCATTGATGTAGGACACCTGATTCAGAGCAAAATGCCAAGGCGGGTGGAGAGTAAGATACAAACAATGCTGGATTTAAAATAACAGCTTTGCAAATGCTTAACTGCAGCAAAGCAGACGGCTCAAAGTAAGCTGCAGAATTTTGATCTGATCAATTCCCATCTTAAAACTTTTTGCAACAGATGGCTGCAAAGTCAAAGTTCCAGGTCAAACGGAGACAGTGGAGAAGGATATATGAGAACAGGGGAATGAGGCGGGGACACACTTTGAACGTGAGGAGATTTCTACTCGGAATCCATTTTCCGCAATATTGACAGGCGCTAATACTGCAGACTGTAGTCGACTCACACTCTGCTCTCATCGCTTTTACCACATAGATAGAGATCAGACAAGACAAGGAGGAAGGGAGAGGCTGAGGAACTCAAATTGAATTCAGTTAAATTGAAAGTAAACAGTGATTGTTATACATTCTGCAAAAAAGTGAATCTAGCATTGTAAATAAAACTAGTAAATTCAGTAAATTGAATTGAATTAACGCCATCAGGTTCGAACTTTGTCATTTACTCAGTGAGATTATCAGTTCTAACAGGCTTTGTTCACACATTGCACATCACCGGAAAGTAAATAACATTTGGAAACTAAATAGACGGCTTTTATGTGAGGGAAAAACACTTTAGATGTCATCGACTCAGAGCTATTGGACATGACGCAGCTGTTTATGACTAAGATGCAACCGCAAAACTTCTTAATGAGCAAACTACTTGCTAAAATTGACTATTTGTTGTCAATTGATGTGTAACGGAACCTAATAACACTGTTTACCTTTTACACTATCTGTATATGCTTAACACATTGTTTAATTCAGTGTTTCTAATTGAAGGTAGACCGCTATGGCTGTCAAAGCAAACTACAGAGCCTTTATTTTAATTCCTTCAATTTGCGAGGTGACTTTAAATCCATACCAGGTTTCAACTGGCACAGGATGATGCCTTTTAATTGCATTTTGTCATGTTTTATCTGTTGTGGAAAAATAATTGGACGACACTGATGACAATATGCCATGTCGTCTGAATTAATTGGACCCGATGCCTCTACTTGTGTGGGAATCTAATGAAATAATATAATTGTTTCGAGAGGCTGAAGGAATAAAAGAGAATGTGGGGATAAACCGTGTGTGTGTGTGTGTGTGTGTGTGTGTGTGTGTGTGTGTGTGTGTGCACACGCTTAGTTATAGTATATGGCAATCATTCAGCATGAAATAATTCCACGTGGTTAAACAACGACACACACAAACACACACACACACACACACACACACACACACACACCACACTGTTATTCCACACAATGATAGTGATTAGAAGGAAGAAGCAAACGATACAATTACTTAACTTCATTCATTACGCAAATTCAAACACACACACGCAGGGGAACATGCATACATGAATGCATTGTAAAACACGGCCACACACACAAACCTACCCAGAAATACATCCATATGCTTTGAAGCCTACAGAAACAGACACAATTACAGACGTCATGCATGTGCACCCACAGAAACATTAACAGGAGCCGACCTCCAACAGATGAAGCGCAGCCATTGCTCATTCAGACAGTGCAGTGCAAATCTACAGTGAAGAGTGCTGAGTGGTTGAGCCTTAATCATTCTTAATCTGAAGGAGGCTCCTCTGTAATACACACATCGTACCTGCAAGCCCCCCCGACTGGAGGGATATAAGGACTTTTCAGCTCAAGTAAAACCTTGACAATTGTATCACGCTTGTTTTTTGCACCGTGTGAGGACTGAATACCCAAGGTCGCCAATGTTTTAGATAATTTATTAGGCTTTAATATAATTGCATGCAAAAAGAGCAGAACATGGCATTTATAGCAATTTCAAATGAAAGACAACTTCCTGGTGAACAATTTTTTTCATATTAAAATGAAACTATTTGGATTTTGGACTTGATGGATTCATCAACAATGAAAATTCAAGTTTTATTACCTGATTTATTTTAATCTGCCTCTTCTGAGTGCGGATTGGTACTCTCACTGGGCCGACTACATTGTCAATAAGGTAGGCACTTGTCTGAAAATGTCTGTTTAATGAATACTGAGTACTTTTAGCCTTTCAAGAAAAATCTAGAGCAAGTCAAAATTGACAATGACAATAACTGGCTTGGAGGGAAAAAACAAGGTGATATTATTCCTAGACTGGATAGAATGTTTAGCACAACTTATGAAAACGAGATTGATAAAATATGACCAAACTTGGAATAGCAAACAAATAACTGATATAATAATATGAAATACAATAGCATTTAAATGATAACAGTTGAATACGTTTAATTTGGTGCTGTTTTTGTGTGTTTGGTGATCTCTGACTCTCTATCATGTCATACACCAGAAGAGTTCCAAAGCACACTCCAGCACAACAATATGAAATTCACATTCTATCAGACTCGTTGAAAAGTTCATGGTTTTGTTTGGATTCTTTATCTACAGAAATGTCAATAGCAACTTCTGTCCATTGATGTGATGATGAGTGTGCTTTCACCTCCTTTGTTGCTTCAAATATTTAGCTCCATCGACTGGTACCCGCTGTGTGTGTGTGAGTGTGTGTGAGTGTCTCCCTCACACCTTTGTTATTTGTCCTCTTTGTAAAGGGCAGAGGGTAGAGGCAGAGCAGCTATTCAAACTACTCTCACACAAGTAGAAACAAACAAAAACAACAACATGAATGCACAAATTATTGGACCTTTCTTTTTCCATAGCTAGAACAAGTTTGCCAGAGCTGCATTTTGTAGGGATGAATATGGCACATTACACTGTCCAGGCAGCTATAGATACGAGTCTGGTGTTCTATGTGTGTATCAGAGAAAGCACGTGTCTGTTTATTGCCACAGCAGGACTACAGTGAAGTTAGCAGTGAAGAATAGACACACTCTTTCCAACCAAATGTAAAAGATTCCCCTATTTTCTGAACCAAAGTGAACAAAAGTGAAGGAGGTTATCCTCATGTTTATACAGCTTTTATTCAGGCTTACTTAAGGTGGGCTGACCTTAAGGTGGACCAGCTCATTTCCAGCTCATTTCCAAGGACAAGCTACTCCTCACAGTTTTTTTTATTATTTAACTGAGACCATAAATCATTCAAAGAGAGAGATTTGTATGTGCTGACAAACCCTAAAAAAGACAAAATGACTCTGCAGTTGGATCATTCCCATGATGCGTGTTGAACTCAGACTGTGTGTGTGTGTGTGTGTGTGTGTGTGTGTGTGTGTGTGTGTGTGCGTGCGTGCGTGTGTGTGTGTGTGTGTGTGTGTGTGTGTGTGTGTGTGCGTGCGTGCGTGCGTGCGTGCGTGTGTGTGTGTGTGTGTGTGTGTGTGTGTGTGTGTGAGAGTCTCCAAAGAGGGGACCCTGCAGCTAAAGCCATTTAGAGGGGCTTTAAGTGCTTGAATAGGCCTAGAGAAACAGTTCTTTATCAGGGAATTTGGCGTAGATAATCGACGCTGGCTCCCGACCGCAAAATGGCAATTTTGCCGTTCAAAAAATGAGAAGGAGGGAGCAATGAAGGATGGAGGGATGGAGATAAAAAAAGACAAAAAAATGAAACTGCAGAGCCCAATTATTCCAGGTATCTAAGATGAACACTGCTGCATTTAAAAGTAGTGAACAAGCACACAGAGAAAATAACAAAGCAGAGAAACTCTGACACCAGGACAAAAGAGGAGAGTTCCTACTGTTGCTGATAGGTCTGTGTGGAGACAGATGGGAAACAAAGTGCACGCTGTAGTTTCATTTCTGCAGGCGAGAGGAATATCAACATCTACCCTGGATGAGGGACCTCAGACTCCACACAGTGGTGCTGTAAGAGTGGCCGTAAACTGGGGCTGTTAGTTTAAATGTTCGGGCACCATCAGAAGAGCAGGGACTTACAGTAAAAAGGCTGATTTGGCAACGCTTATTCTGCATGAGACTTCATAGGGATAATAATAAAGCTCTCTTTTAATTGGATTCTCCTGAATTAGTGAAGTTGCATGGAGATAAGAAGTTTTCTAATATACATTACAATAAGGAAAAGTAAGGGTGTTAAATAGATGATAAACTAGTGCATATACTCACTCACTCACACACAAACACTCACACAGACACCCATGTGTACACCCATGACTTCCTTGTCTACATATTGAGTTCCTTTTTTGTCTCCGATGCGGCAATGCATGCTGTATATGTAATTAAAATGTTAGCATGTACTTTATTACTAGCTAGTTTAAAATGGGTACTCAAATGATTTTGTATTTCAGTTACTTAAAGGGGACCTATCATGCAAAATGCACTTTTCTGCGTTTTTTAAAGCTTTATACCCCAAATCAGCACTTTTGAAACAGGAAGTGAAACAGAGGGATATGAGGCATGGCTAGAATGGGTGATCTGTTTGGTATTTTGAGCAAAACACTTCATAAACATGTTTTTTATACATTTTTATATATCTGAGACCGATGCTTTCAAGCCGAAATTCAGTTTTATTAACGCATTTGGAGATTTACATTTGAAGTCAGCCCATGCTGATTAAAGAAGTTAATTCTACAATGAACTTTGATTCAACTCTGTAGGTTTTGCTGCATGTGTGGCTGTGCCTAAAAATAGCATGATAGGTGACCTTTAAAGTTAAGGGACGGATCAAAAACAGCTAAAGTTTTTGCTAGAAGCATTGTTAGCATGTACCGAGGAATGGTAGTGTGTTTCGAGTGAAATGCTAAAATTGCTAAAATGCTTAACGTGCTGATTTTTATCAGGTGTAACAATTAACTTTTTACAAAATCTTAGCTTAGTTTGTCTGCAAGTTAATAGTTGCTAATAAGCAGTCAACGCAAAGCAGAACAGAGGCTGATGGGAATGTAATTAGCTGTGCGGGTACCTGTTCATCAATCAATGCGTTGGACATTATCAAACCTTGACTTTATTGGTGGTGCTAGATGAAAAGCAAGAGGAAGTTGTTAAACTGCATCCCGACGGGGGATGTCTGCTGTCGATATATGGGACATGTCTGTTTGACAAATCTAGAGGAAAAGGGCAACCACAAGTGTCTTTTCTGTTAGAATCGCTCAGTGAATTGCAGATATCGCACTTAATAAGTAAAGAGTATCTCAAATATTGATTGTACAGCCACCATGTATGTCTGAACCAAATGTTGTGGCAAGTTATTGAAGAGTTGTTGCGGTATTTAAGTCTGGAAATGGGTGGTCCAATAAACCAAGGCTGAGATATCCTGACTGAGTCGCTAATAATCCCCAATAACACTGGATGGTCTCAGTAAATGCCTGTATTGTTCAGCCTTCTGTTGAAAATGTTGAGTCTCAAAGCTGTGGCCCGGATAACCCCTGATGATATAGGGTTATTGTTTTCAGAAGGAAAAGCAGTATGTAGGGCGACATGTTTTTAAGAGATCGTTTCCTGGAGGCTTTCATTTCCTCCTGTAGGTTTCGGATGATTGACGGGAAGCAGAGTGAAACATGATGCAGCACAGGTTTAAAAACACTCAACGCAGCGACAGAGAAATAAAGATCAAACACAGACATGAACCTAACCATTCATGTTTGATATTTAAGATAATCCTGCTCTATGGAAACATTGATATTGTTGTAGTTGACTTGGTTTCAGATTGACGACAATGTGCTTAGTCACAACTTTAAGTGGATCCATCACAAGTTTTAAGCAGCCTGCTCAGCGTTGCTTTCAAGCCGAAATTCAGTTTTATTAACGCATTTCGAGATTTACATTTGAAGTCAGCCCATGCAGATTATAGAAGTTAATTCTACAATGAACTTTGATTCAACTCTGTAGGTTTTGCTGCATGTGTGGCTGTTAACCGCTGAGAGAATTTCAGTTCACTCTCTTTGCTCTACATTTTCTTGATGAAGAACTGTCCATGCCAATACATCTTGCAATGATAACGTTAATTTGTCAGGGTGTGTGTGTCTACAGAAGGTCCAGTTGTGATAGACACGGTTCGCCACTGTTTGTAACACACTTTATTAGTTGTAAGCCGATATTATCTAGTTATATATGTCAACCATTATAAGCCTCTTACAGCATACGTTTAGGCTGATGTTTAAACATAATAAATGACAATATAGTAATACAAAGTTGATATATTATACTATATAAAAATTCATAAAATAACTTATAGCCGACAAAAGAATAAACTGTCCTTATGTGCTTACAACTATATTATATTAAGACTGGTCTTCTATATATTTGATTTCCTCCACTCTACTTTTCAGCTTTAAGATCTACGAGCAAACATTTAGTATTTAACCAACATTGTTGTATATTAGTGGCTTGTTTTAACTTTGGAACATGTTCAGGTGCTGTCATAATTTAATTGAGCTAGCAGACTACTGGAGTCGATGGTGCTTTGAACACATTCAGCGTGTTTCAATCATTTAAAGAGGTAATTAGAGGTTAAAATAACTGCTGCTTCAGATGATCACCATCAAAGCCTTTTGGCTGTGAAGTATAACTACAAAAGTGAAACAAAAAACAGCCACAGCTCCAATGCTGTCACCATTTGTTATGTGTCTACTCTATTAGCCACTAGAGAAGGTCACCAACCACCAGTTGTAGGACCAGGATAGTTCAAAGAAATCAAGCCACTTGGTAAAATTGTAAAAATGGTGAGCGTATGTGCTGCTCTTTTTCGGCACACTGAGGTGGAAGTTTTTTTACCGTTACAAATGTCCCGATGGTTCTCATCCACCTCCTTTAAAGTCTGACATTGCAAGCTGCCTCCTAGACACATTCCAGTCGGCTCTGTTTTGATCGACAGTTCCCATAATGCTTTGGGAGATGTTTACAGGAATTATAACGTTGCCATTGACTCAGTGAGTCAAAATGAGGGCTACAACTGTGGGCATCATTTATTTTAAGCCTATATGTTTGTGCACATCTAAATGAAATGTCTCCATTTAAGCATCAATCATTAGCATTGTTTTTTGCAATATACAGACAACTGTAAAAGGAATGCTTTAATACTGGGGAAACAGTAGTTCTGGAGTAGAAGATTAATGAATTTCACAATGGATTCTCGGAGAATGCAATAGTGAATGTAAAATGATCCCAGTCTTTGTTAAGATTTGACTAACCCTTAGAAGAGGCGGCTGATTTATTGATGCATACTATGACAATGGGAAGCTTAATGTAAGTTGTTTAGGATTTGGGATAACAATGGAATTCACTGTATTGGTGGTTTACAGAGCTTGCAATTATCAGGCACGCAAATACAGCCTGTAGTAGCTCTGTAAGATAAAGACACTCCCTTATCACACTCAGCTCTTCTGCTCGGTAGCTGACTATACAGTGTTAGCAAAAGGAAAAGATCATTTAGCTACAAGTTCCAACAAATGATCACAATATTGCCATTATTGTATGTAAAAGCTATTACCACAAGGAGTACGTGTGAATATATCACAGATGTGCACTCAGGAGTCACACTTATACACCCACATGTGTAGGTAGGCAGGAAGTAGTATGATCCGAACCTGGGCTACGTGTCAATTATTTGCTGATAAGCCAGAATATTATTTTAATTCAACTACAAGCCGAGCCTCTTGATCACGTAAGAGCGCTCTCACAGCCACAATCTGGAAAACACAGGGAGGTTATTTGCGTGTAGGTTTATGTATGTACGTATGCTTACTTAGATGCTGCTATTTATGCTTTTAATCCTCTCTTCAAAGCCTGTGCTAACTGCTACAGTTCTTTCTGCGTGTCCTACTTTGAGTGCATTCTGCTTTTCATCTGATAATATCATGGAATGTAGTATATCTAAAAGGATAAATAAACTATAGCAAAACACACAGACACACACACAGATGATAATACAACGGTTGTTTTTGCGGATGCCAAG
>CALSBZ010044417.1:655722-669474 GCA_943591055.1 Gobionotothen gibberifrons | reverse complement strand
GTGTGTGTGTGTGTGTGTGTGTGTGTGTGTGTGTGTGTGTGGGCATCACTTTATCAGGGTCCTCTGTTCATTAGCCCAGTGTAATTGTGTTAGCAGTGTTGCTGGCAGGGCGGGAAGGCAATGCCTGTGTGTAAAGGTCACATCAGAGGAGAGATGACATATGGATAGATAACATACACACACACACACACACACACACACACACACACACACACACTTCCTCCATGCATATCAATCTCCCTGTAAAGGCTACATTTGCATCTTTAATATAAATGAAAGTGCTTATTAAAGTGCACACATCAGTTCCGATCACATGGAGGATGAGCAACGTTTAACCCCTCGCACTCCTCCTCTGTTCTACCAAATCCAACCTTCTTTTCTCCCCTTCCACCCGTCAGAAAATGCACTTCTTTAGGCTTTAGAAATGAAATCTTCAGTCTCAAAACTATTAAAGATAGTGAATATGAACATGATACATTTAACAGCAGTTAGTTTACAATAATAATGCTGCCAGGAAGTGCATCTCTCAGTGAGACTGAGAAGCTCTCAACATGAAATGATCCCAGTGTGACATTTTGATTAGATTTCACACCGGTATGAATACATTTGTTTCATTAGGTGTAGCGCTAATATTTACAAAAGGCTCTCAGAGGGCTTTTTTCCGAGGTAATATAAAAAGGAACCCCCTGGCTGGGCTTTTTATTTCGCAAGGAGAAGCACTTGAGGATTCATGGGAGGCAACATAACGGAAATTACGCATTCAATCATAAAATACATTCCTATAGCAAAATAAAAGTGACATTTGAATACAGATTTAATTGCTGCTGTTTAATGGCACTAATTTAAAGAAGGCCTTATGTTTGATAGAATCTTGCATTAGAGGCTGATAATATTTGAGGTACTGAAAGATGTACATCTTCAACATTTGTCCACCTCCCGCTCGTTGAATGGCTTCAACCAATATAGTCTTTTGCCTCCCTTGAGTGAATGTTAACACGTATATTTCTCTGCTTTTGTGTGATCAATGTCCACAGAGAACCTTTCCAACCTGCACTCACTTCCTGTCATAATATATTCTGACGCAGTGGTTGTCAAAAGGGGTCCCTATAAGGCACTGTAGGGGTACCCAAGGGAGGAATGCAACAAACGGTAAAACTAGACTATACCAAATGTAATTCTCTTGAAATGTTTCCAGTTAGAAATGCCTTTTGGTTCATGTGTCACCATTTTCCCTTTTCCATTTTGGACAGCTATGCAATTGACTTCAGTTCCATTCGATACTAAATCAACAACAGACCTGTTCCTTATGAGGTTTTTGGGACGGAACCTTCTCAAATGGGGGTCTGGAGTCTAATTTGTCTTTACTTAGGGGGCCGTGACATCAAAATCCTAAAGAAAGTGTGCAATCATTCAATTTCTTATCAAATCTGGATCTACATTTCTGACATGAGGTTACAGTGACATAGGAAGAGGGCGAAACGTTGAGGCGTTTCGTTGGCCTGATGGCGATTGGATGGGATCCTGGGTTGCTGAGTCTGGTTCTGATTATCACGTCTAAGCATTGAGGACATTCCAGCACTGCTGCGGGGCCACGGCCTCACAGAGGGAGGGGGGTTAACCAGAAGGCACGTGTTCCTCTGATCCTATTGTACCTTATAAGTCGGAACAAAAGACAACATGATGGGCATGTGTAGATGAGCCTACATCAAGATCTTCCAATCTGAATATGCTAACTATCGACGTCTGTCTGAATCTCTCCAAGCCCCATGGCTGCTGTTCGGCAGCTGATCCTGGCCTTTGACCTCCCTCTGGGCGAGTCAAAAAATAATATCCCTACCAGGAGCAATAAAGAATCACAATGGTGTTATTGCAGTCTAATGAAACGTGGGACAACGAAACGAATGAGACACATTAGTTTGGTTCATGAGCAGTTCAAGTTCTGTAAGTATGTGCAAGTTGATAATCCTCCACAAAGGAAGAACTGTTCATCTGTAAGAGACAGCTTTATCTTAACTTCCTGAACTTTAGCAATGAATGAGCAACCTGTAAGTCTGCATGAATACATTTGGTTAGCTTGTGTGTGCTAAAACACCCGGTTTAGAGGATTTAATCTTATTAGGTAATCTAAGATCGGCCTTTTAGAAGAATGATATTATATCAAGTGTTATCATTATGCTATCATCTGTCTTGTTTTAAGATGTTAAAGGTTTTTCTTGAAGTACACTTGAAGTAGTTCCAAATGTAAGTGGAATGATCTTACCCTCTTGAAGAAAAAGAACATGTAATATATGAAATGGCTTCATAAGAAGGACATTCACAGCTTTGAATGACACAGCATCATTAATACCACTTAGGATATAATTGGAGTAGATCACAGGGACAGGTACAATAAACCTGACACAATTAAGCCATAAAACTACTGGGGGGAGACTGGAGTTCACCTCTGAGACACGGCAATAAATACATAATGGTATACAAACACAGATATTCATACTGGTTCTCTGACTGCTACAACCACACACACACACACACACACACACACACACACACACACACACACACGACCACAATACCTTTGAAAAAGATCCTGGTTTCCTCATCCAGTTACTCGCGCAAACAAACATGATTAATGTCACTATACAGCAGCGTATGAACTCTACAGAGCCTCATGCAAACTGATCATCAAGTTTCAGACAATCATTTCCTTTCTGAACACAATCTAATGCAGACGTTTGTCTTGTTAGCTCACAATCTCGACCCTGGAGCCTCGCTCTCTGGATGCATGTTTATCTCAGGCATGAGGGCTTGAAGGCTTGTGGAATTTCTAGAACGCAGCTATAGAAATTCACGATGTGTGCTTGTTAACCTTGCAGCAATGCTTCAGCTGGGTTCAGCACTGCATACGCCCATGGGGGTGCATAAATAATCAGCTGCATATGTTAGCTGTCCTGGTTGAGAGTGCTGATGTATTGTACGTATTTGTTTTGCTTTTCTTGCAGCGTGGAAATCATGATTCAAGCGGGAAAAGAAAAAAGTACTTCTAGCCTAATGATAGGGGTGTGCGTGTTGTTTATCTTGCCTAAGGCAATAACGGTATGAACGCAGGTTTACCAAATTAACTACATTCATTGGAGAATAAAAAAAAGAAAGTGTAATTTAGATCTTATTCATAAACAAAAAGTGAACAGAATAATAATAATAATAATAAAACAATTCTACTCTTTTAATACTTTCACAAATAAAAGAACTGAGTGTTTCCAAAAGCATCATATATTCCCCCCAGCGCTCGCTGGTGAATGTGCACTGTGGAGTATCAGCATCCCTCATATCAGGCCTCCACAGCCGGAGAACTGCTGCTGCTGAATAAATATTCAGTCGGACTGTGTTACAGCCAGAGTCATACTGACACTGCTTTTAAACAGTTTTTGGTTCAGGCACGTGGAGGGGACACCCCTGGGCCCGGGGTCAGGGAGGGCGTGAGAGCACAGAGCGGCCTGGCTGGGAGAGAGGGACGGACACAGAGTCAGAGACTGATCTGATCCTGTGTCTGTGGATGTGCTCCGAGGCAGCAATCCAATACTGTAAACATGCAGTCCACCCTTAACCTGTGAGACACGACCCCCAGGGGGGCCGAGAGAAGATCTTCAGAAGAGTTCAGAAGGGTATATTAACTGCAGAGCCCATCTCGACAAGTCGTTTAGTACTTGGTCATAAAACCTCACTATTTCTGAAGTTGTTAAAGATCCCCCAGCTCACTTGAAATGTCTGCTATACTTCCTGGGAAATGGTGCATCTTCAATGGTGAGCTCACGCTGCGCTAGTCCAACTATGAAGTCATCTCAATCTTACAGACTGTCTCCCTTGTTTCCTGTCATCGCTACTAACTAATCTAATAAAGGCATCACTGTTGTCATTCCTCATCTGAACTATCAGACCTAATCTTTCTGGATGATCAAACTGCTTTTCTCTTCAAAACTGGTAGCAAATAATTTCTTTACGGACTTAACTGATATCTTGTCATAATGTTTGAACAGCAAATACATCACATTAAGGGAGCAATGATACTCTCCTATGGGACCTTTAACTTTGAGTATATGGCCTCCGATATTTAAATTGCCCTCAGTGAATGCAGGAATTACAGCTTGAAAAGAACACACACTATATGTCACATATAACTTGTAAGGTTTTCTTTTCTGTGTTTTGTCTTTCTTTCTGATCAAAAGTATCAACTTCATGAACCAAGGTTAAGTCAAGAAGATCACCAATATGTTAAGAAGTCCCCCGCTGAGGGAATATCCTAACTGCACAAAGCCAATAATATGACTCATTACTTTATACAAGAATCACGCAGTCAGCAGAATGTAATTAAGGACAGATGTATCTTTGAAGCTGTTGCAAAGGAAGCAGAAATGTCATTGCTGAGCTTAAACTATTTCACAAACGTTATTCAACATTAGACTGAGGCACTGTGCAAACAAGCAGCTAGTAAATACTGTTGTGTTATCAAGGGGACTAGTTATTGTAGACTTTCCAAATCCATATTAGAGCCATAAATTGAAGATTACAGAGGCCAGCAAGTTGGTTGGCATGCTGATTTTCTTACAAAATAAATGCAATGGTGATATATTAATAGAAAAAAGGTTCACTCTATACAAATACGTCTTTTGAGCAGCTCTGTCTTCCACAAACATTGGTAATAAAGAATTAGTTTCATTTGCCGGGACTTCTTGGCACAGAAGGATGGGCGTTATTCCATGTTTTGTGAACATAGACCCATTGCTGTTGCCAGTTTGAGGAGAACGCAAGCATTCTATCCCAAATTTCAAGTCATTTGGAACATTTTCAATCAACTCATGATACACTTCCTCAGTTTTTGGAAGCTGGCAATGGCCAACTACCTTCTAACAGGCTTCGTTTGTTTATTCATTTTCGACTGGCTCCATAAGCTCTTTGAACATTTCCATCACAGCCCACTGAGGAAGTATTAACACGTTCGATGACACTTTTTTCATGGCTCTGCTTCCACATAAATACAGTCCTGTCAGGAAGCCTGGCAAGGTTTTTTCATCTAAAAAAATAAATTAGAGTAGAGGGAAACGCAGAAATAATAAGCAAGGATTTGACACAATAGGTGCGGTTACATACAGAACAGAAAGACAAGTGCTCAAGATTTACAGAAATCACAGATATTAGTTAATATAATCAAAGACTAAGATAATTATTCAAGTTAGACATCACTGAGGGTGATATGGAAGAAAGCCCATTTCCAGATCTACAACACAAGGCAGACTACTGGTTAGTAAAACAAGATATTCAGGGCTCGACATTATAAATGGCCCGCTGGCCCGGAAGCACTATTTAGACACCCCGGGCCAGCATAACGTACTTTCCACTTGCCCGCTCGGGCCACTAAAAATATTGCTTTAAAAAATAAAAATGGTCCTGTGGTATTGGTATTTTGACTAGCAATGTTATTAAATTGTTTCGTTTATTAACGCTACAACGTAGCGTTTCGTGAGGCGGTTGTCATTGTTGGGTGAAAAGCAAACAGCTGTTTGCTGCGGAGCCAGCGCGAGCAGGCTCCCGTGAGCGGGAGCGCGCTCCTTCACTACAGACTATCGCGCCACCATATCGCCAACATTTTTGTAATACCAGCGGTAACCGGCCAAGCGCCGGGCAAACAACTATCTTCAAATAAAAGAAAGTCACCGGAGGAGTTAAAGGAGAGTGACATGAGAAGAAGAGGGAGGGAAAGTTTCAGCCAGCTTGATCGATGGAGTTGGCTTCTAGTGGTACAGTGACGCGTCATAAAACCCTTTTATAATCTATCGATTAGATTTATGATTCGAAAATTATAAAAGTAGGGTAGACATGTGGATATTATCCGGCTGAACAAAACGTGCATTTATCAAACAGGTTTGTTTTCCACAGACCTTATTTCCAGCTATTTTCCAAAACCCTATGGAGAAATCCCATTGCTTTTTTGTCGAGGGAACCAGCAGCTTACTTCCTCGTTTTAGGACGCGTCACTGCACCTCTCAATATGATGCCAATATAAACAAGGTCTTCTGTCGGCTCTGTACATCAATGGCGACCTATGCTGACAAGTCATTGAAGAGTAGAAAATATAAAGGTATTGGCTATAGGGAAATGTCCCAGCAGTTTAGGATAATGAAGTTTCTATTCTAATCTATTACATAGCCATTACATTTCTAACTCCTGATAATGACAGGAAGGCAGAAAGTGCATTATACTAATAATAATACTCGTAATAGCAGACATTTTTTAACAATGACCACAATATAATTATTTTAATAAACCAAATATGAACAATTGAGGAAAATGAGGAAGAACTGATGATTAAAATGTTGTAGTACAAGTAGTAATGTAGTGCGTAAATTACTATTGCAACAAATGTGTTAATTGTCGATTTTTTTTTGGACGAATGCTCCGGGCCAGTGGTGGGGCCAGTGATAATACAATTCCACCGGCCCGGAGGGCCAGTGGCATTTTACCCTTAATGTCTACCCCTGTGACCTTTGTTTTAACCCAAGGACACAAAACCAGCAACACATGACCAAAAAGATCTCTCCTTAAACAGTGAGAGTCTGCTGATAGAGAGAAACACAAGCCCTCTTCATGTGATGCATACTAACTATGTCTGCGTGACTCTGTGTTTTTGTGTGTTCAAGAGAGGAGAGCGCCAAAGATTGTGAAAACAAGTTCCATTTTCGCAGATAAAATCTGTTAATCTGCCTGTGCTGGCCCCTCTCAGTGTATCAGCCTCATTCATTTCCCTGAAGGAGCTCTGGAGCGGGGTAACAGCCAGCGCAGAGACCCACTCACACTCGCAAAGAGAACCAGATGTTTGAACAGAGTCCATGTGCTTGTTGCTTTTTGAGCAGAAATCCCATTTCGCCGTGTCATTGTAGGTGACGTAGTCTTTCGCCAGCAGGCACACGTTTCCCGTAAACAAGGCATCAGCACACATACATGTAATGAACACACACATGTAAAACTCCTAGCTGCCTGGAACCAATGGTATCTGATTGCACTGCAGACTGTGGCTGAAATGTGTGTAGGGAAAAGCATGATGTTTGCAGAAGACATCCATGCATTAACATGTGCACAAGTGCAAGCAAAGAGGGGAACCTAGGGCACAGGCACGAATGGAAATGTGTGTCTTTGTGTGTGAGTGCTCTGGCCCCTTTGCCTATTTTTCCGGCCTGCAAAATGTGGAAAAAATGTGCTGGGACTCCAAGTGTAGAGCAAAGTGCCAGAGAACACTGAACCAGGACAAACCCATAAAAACCCATGGCTCCATTAGCCATGTGCGAGTTTAGCCTGGCACAGCTCGGTTTGGTTGAATTTGGCCGTATGACATGGATTTCAGAACAACAGCTGCAAATGAAACTACTTCCAAATCTCCGGACTTCAACAAAAGGCAGATTTGTAGACGTGTGAGTGTGACATCAGCGATTAAAGCAGATCTGATTGGTGATAAAGGCTCTGTTGTGTGCTTCTTAATCTACTTGATGAGCCAGTCTCTAGTTTCTGGCGAGTCCCCTTCATAATGCCAGACAACATATCTCATTCTTGTATGCAGTAATGTCTCCCGCTGTACACTTATGATGTCATATGCACAAGACAGTCAATGACTCTTTACGACACCACCCGAACGTCTTCTGGAAACCATGATTATAATGGAATGCTGAGGCCTTGATTTGAATTCACGTGCACTCACACAGCTGTGGCAGTTTACAGTGCAACAGTGTGAAGGGTGGATCTAATCAGAGGGGATGGAATGCGACCTCTCACCCTCAGCCATGGCCCTCTGCAGCCGCTGCAGCAGGCTTATCTGATTGGTCTGTCTAGCACCGTAATCATTCCCAGAACACCAGACAGTGCTGCCAGAAACTGGAAGGACGGAGGGGAGCAGAAAGAAAGCAACAGTGGGCTGAAAGAATCAGAGCTGCAAAATGCTGCAAGCTGCTTGTTAAGATACCTCATTGAATGATTTCCGGATCAAACTAATCAATGCATGTGGCCTTGAAGTCAGAAACAAGGGATATTGATCATGTAATTACCCTTTTCATGTTTTCGGTTCAGTTTATTTTCACATTCCCTAACATTCAGATATAGGGAATGTTGGAGTGTTATTCTATTTTGTCATGTTATACTTTGAAAAATAAATAAAGCTGGTTTTGATTCAGTTTCTTGAATGCTTTGTGGTAAATGGCAATGCATTCTAAACACGTTAAATGCATTTCCTTAGTCATAAAACATTTGCAAAGTTGATTTTCTCATTGTTAATATTGTGCAATTGTTTGCTAGCTTGCAGGCGCCCTCTTCGCTAATGCCATTTAACCGCGGGGAATAGTGTGAATCGCTGGCAATTGTATTGGCCCAATGCTTTCACACAGATACAAACAAAACAGGAATGCTAGTAGTGGTCAAACACTCTGCAGGCCATCATTACTCTTGGATGCATTTGGTAACTGTGATTTTTGTTCCAAATTGCAACAGTGAGGCGTTTTGGATGTTCTACCTCCGACTGGCTTCTTTTTCACAGCGATAGCAGCCGAGGCACATGGGAATCATAATGTATACAGCCATCTGCGAAAATGATGCGAAAATGTACTTGGAAACAAATACAACTGATGGTGAGAGCATAAAGCAGTCGTATCATTGCATCATCCGGGCGACTCCGAGGTTAATCGATGATCATTGAGGATGTTATAAACGCACTTGGATTCAGACATGTCGTTGTGTCCATCTTTTCTCATCAACTTCTCAAAGCAAGATCTCAAAGCCTTACATTTATGATAATATTCCGTTTTCTTATGAAACAGAATACTTCCCTGTATTCCTGCAGTTTGTTACAACCCAAGTATAGCCACGGAGTCACTCTTAAACAGCACCACAAGCAGCAATTCCTCACACACACTCAGTCTACTCTGTATTTCTCTCCATGCAACATTTTTCTTTCCTCCAGTTGTGAGCATCATCATGCAGAGAAAAACCCATCAGTAATCCCCTGCTGCTCAGCTCTGGAACTGCCTGGTTGCCCCATGGTAGTTATAGGTCACACACACACACACACACACACACACACACACACACACACACACACGCGCACACGCGCACACACACACATCTTGACATTGTGGGTCCCTTTAGGTCACAGAAGCTGTACATCTTTCTCTCTCATGCACACACACACACACACACACACACACACACACGCACGCGCACACACAGCAGCAGCAGTCTGAGTGTGTGACAGAAATGCCAGTCTTTATCGCGCCCTGCAGTTTAACCCCTTCTAATCCCTTCAGAGTGGCGGAGCTTTATGGTCAATTCACACTCTTTCATGCTTTTTATTCCCCGTCTCTGTAGCCCCAAGAGTAATCCCTCTGCGGCTGTGGAAAAACATCAGACATGAGCGGAATACACTCATCTCACACAGTGACATGGATAGAACAAACACACACAAGAAGACATTGATGCACAACACAGTCACACAATACACGGTGCTTCATGTAAAATGACTGAATAGACAGTAATGTCTTTGAGTAATGCTGCAAATCATGCTACAGCTTCCCTTTCTGGCTTGTTTCAATTACATGTACTGTACTGTTCAAAAATATAAATATGTAGCTAAGGGCGTAAACCACAGTGTTTCCTAAATTAATGAAGTTATCATTTGGTCTATTAAATGGCATACAAATTCAGAGATTTTCTAGAACCAACATTTCTTCTTCATATTTTGTCCAACCAAGGGCCATAACCCCCAAATATGAACACAAGAACAACAAAAATGCCCTTGCACATTATTTTCTACTTATTTTCCTGTTTTCACTATATTAAATTAATGGTAGTGCTGGTGTGGTTTATTACCCATTAAGTCTTAACTTAATTCAGACATAAAGTCATTAAATGTTTATATTCCATGTTTTTGTGAAATATAACAAATATTAGAAAATATATTGTATTAAGAGTGTCATGCCTTTCAAGTATCACAGTGCTGACCTCAGACTCTATAACAAAGCAAACACTGGCCACCTGAATAACACTCCAGATCAAGTGCAGATGGGCTGCTGAAACATGATGCATGTGTTTAAGTAAATATCACCCTCAGAAGCCAGCAACACTGTCAGAATCAACTGTGAGTGAGTGCTACCAAGATGTTCCTGTGTGTTTCAATTGTAATGTGACCATAGGTCAACATGAAGCAGGCCCAGCACAGCGTCAGATGAAGGAGCTGGAATTTAACTTGGCACCATTTACAGCATTCTTTACTGAATCATTGTGTCGTTGGAAAAATACCATACCGTGTACCATGGCCATCACCTAATATGTACTGTAGTCTTTCTGCTATCCATAATTATGTGAAGAAAAAGGAAACTCATTTAAAAAAATGTTGTTTTGATTATGGTGCTGAAACAAGCTAGAAACAAGTCAATTCAAAAGCATCCTTGGGTTTCGTGAAAGGCGCTATATCAATTGAAATTATTATTATTATTATTATTATTAATTCATCAATCTGTCAACTGGAATAATTATCAACTATTTTGATAAACAAACACTAGTTTCAGATCAGATGTCAAATCTGAAGATTCGCTGATCTGATTATAATTTGATATCAATCTAAAATGTATTGTTGGGTACATTTCATCATTTGTCTTGACAAGTAAATATATTTGGATTTTGGGCTGTAAAAAACTGAAAATGTCCTCTTGGTTTCTGGTGGACATTATTCATAATTCTCAAATAATAGTTTATCAATTATAAAGAAATGTTCAAATATACAAAATATAAATAGTGTAGTTGGAGGAAAAGTGTATTAGTTCAATAAAAAGAAGGCAGACTTGACTAAACTCCCTGCATCTGATGAGCTTAAGAAACTTAGTGTATACTAGGACTCATTGTAGCATGTCAAACTCACACAGGTGCAGGTGTGCATGGGCTGCGTTTACAATAAAGCTTCACAGAAGAAGAAACATGCCGTTGAATGCCTCCAGGGGTACACAGGGAAGCCAGTCAACTACATCAGCACACAGTGGGAAAATGAAATGTTGTGTTCAACAGCCACATAAACGGTTCAGTTTCCTCGGTTTCACAAGAGGAAAGAATTTGAAACTATGTGTGGAGAGTCGAGGCATGCAACACACACACCAATACAAACGCTCAAAAACAAACCCCATAGCTACACACCGACTCAAAACACACACATAATATTTCACACAACCAATTTCCCAAAACCACATGCATAAACACTCAAATACTCCACTGCCGCATACACACAGGCACGCGCTGCTACGAACACACACATTCATGCACCCACACACACAACCATGGACAGAAGATGTGTATGCATGCAGCGAATGGCTCAGTTCCTCTCATTAGGGAGAAGAGCTGCCTGCAGCAAAGCCTCTTCTAGTCAGTCTGCAGAGATCTCTAAAACCAACAGTACTAGTCAGACAGAGAGGGGGGGGGGGGTCAAACAGTCTTACACTGACTGCAACGACGCTGATAGAACAGATCAAGGGAATGAATGGAAGAGAGAGTGTAATCATAAGGAGTTGAATGGTAGGAACACAGTAGATGCTGTATCTTTACATGTCCTGTTCTGATGTCGGCTGATAGCACATTGAAGACACACAGAACAGCCAATCATAGTCAAGATAATGTATCTATGATGCACCAGCGAGATGCAACTGATGATTTCCTGCAGCATTAATGCATGTTGAGTGTAGGAAATCATCGCAGGGGTTTAGTCAAACTGTCACCTGCAATTGAAAAGTCTTCTAGCTAGCTAGGAAGATTTGAACTGGTTCCAGTCAAGGCAGACCATTTTCTGAAAAATAAAGCATCTGCTCGGTTGAGACCATAAGGTCAAGAAGACCACCCATGAGACTGGGACGATTATAAACAAGACTTAGTGTATACGGTGTGCTAGTTAGGCTACATGTCTGACGGCGCTTTAAATGAAATGCTACCTTCTGATTACATGCTGATGTTTGGCAGGTATGATGTCAACTAGATTGGTTCAGCATGTTAGCAAGCAAAGTGTTTGACAACTTGGAAGTGGGACTCGATCATGGTGCTTCATGGAGGAAAACTCTGCAGGGTCAATCAAAGTCATTAAGATTCATCATATGAGGACCATGAATTGATGTACAAACTCCATCTAAAGGTTCTTGAGATATTTCAGTCAGGACTAATTAGTGAACTGGCTGATGGACCGTCATTGCCCCCCATGTAGCTAACTCACAAACAAACTGTGATACAACAATACACATCGCAATGTATTGCATTTTATTGCATGGGTTTACAAGTCAGAGTTATTGCAGCTCGTTTACTACCACCTGCAACACGGATAACTCTACATAACAGTATTATATTTGCGTGGGAGAGGATGCCAATATGTTATGCTCTAACATGCCCTTTAATCTTAATGCAGGTCCAAATGAATGGAGAAGTAGAGAAAAGCAGCTGCTGCCACATGCTGAAAAACACGAAATAACAGAAACTTTTTATAATATTTTAATTAAAATACACAGAATGTATGGGAGTTTGAATAAAGCCTTTTGAATATCCTGAAGGACAAAGAGAAAGCTAGGCAGAGAGAGAATAAAGAGACGAGGACAAAACAAAAATAATAGGACTCAATATCTAGGCACAGGAGAAAGAGAGGAATAGAGATAGAAACAGGAAATAATAGACAGCCCCATTAGGCAGAGGTTATTGAGTAAATTCATCTCACTAGACAAAAGCTTCTCCCGTGGTTGTGTCACTGCCGCTTCCACAAGTCTCAACACTTTCTCTCCAATTGTGGTCCATTTGCAACCCCAAGCGTCTGTTAAAAGCTAAATTGCCCGTCTGCATTGCCTTAAAATGGTTTCCCATGCATCACCACCCTATGAAGGTTGCGATACGCGGGGCAATTCAAACAGCCAAGGATATTCCCGAGCACCTGCACTTTCAAACAGGAGACCTCAAGGTGCCTTAAATGGATTCCCGACATGTTTTGAATGACCCCACGGTTCACTTTGTTATGGAGGAGTGGAAGCATTTACTATCGACACTTCACCGTTTCCGTGTCTTATCAGCCGCATCCTTCTTACAGACAGAACGCAGGGGGAAAGAAAGCTGGCATACCAAGACAAAGGAAGAAGGGGCTGGCAGCACCTTGCTCTGGGAGGTTTAAACTGAGTGGAGGAAGTTAAAAGGTTTTAGAGAGAGAGAGAGAGAGAGAGAGAGAGAGAGAGAGAGAGAGAGAGTCCATACACACCACAAAATATAGGTTGATAACAGGAGTAAGACACCTGTACACTTCCCCCTTCTTCTTACTGTGTAGAACAAGAAGAATATCCACTAGAGATGTTGGACAACTCTGCACTAGAAGCCTGATTCCCCATCAGTTGCACAGATTGGAGCAGAACCAGTTAAACAATCAAAGATATCAGTCCAACGATTTATCTAGGCTCTTATGGAGACTGTGTAAGGATGCTTAAAAAAACTGCCAATTTGTCCTTGAGCAAAACGCTGAACATGGAAGCTACACCAGAGACATGAGAGGGCGCGTCATTCTCTTATCCTATTTCTCAAACACACACCGACAAAACCTTACAGTGCAGTCACCTCTCCCTCACACACGCAGGTTTGTGATTGACTAAGCACTCAACAAAATGAGCTAAGCCTCTCTGTGTGTGTGTGTGTGTGTGTGTGTGTGTGTGTGTGTGTGTG
>CALSBZ010044417.1:618015-631286 GCA_943591055.1 Gobionotothen gibberifrons | reverse complement strand
TGTGTGTGTGTGTGTGTGTGTGTGTGTGTGTGTGTGTGTGTGTGTGTACAGAACTGCTAAGAGGTTTTCTGCTGCCCAAGATGACATGCAACTTTTAAAACTGTCGTTCATCGCCACATTTCAAATGAGATGGGCGAAAACAGCCATTTTCCACTAAGAGCAGCATGAAAACATGCTACAGAAGTGTATCTCGCACTGGAATACACACACACACACACACACACACACACACACACACACACACACACTTCAGTCATATCTCTCCTCTTTGAGCCATCTTATTTGGTCACATGCTCCTGTATGTGTTACAGCCAATATGTTGCCTGTGAGGATTCATATTACCTCAGTTTTGTTCGTGACCGTCTGTTTTCACATTTGAACCTTGTATTCATCTACAACCACTTATTCTTAGTTATTTTGTATACAACAAAAAACGTTGCTTTATTGATGAAAGACTAAAGAAACAGAACACTTTCTGTTTCGATCCAGCAGGTATTTTGTGTGGGCTGATTAAATTAAAAAGATGTACAGAGCCCATGTACATAGTCAAGTGATCACACTACAATGACTAACTCAGCAATTAACACAACTGGGGAATTCACCCAAGCAGTGTCGGGAATTTAGGATGGTAAAAGGCTCATCATCTGCATACAGTAAGACATCATACTATCGAGTGATGCATTTCACATTGCTGTGAGTTCCACCTCTGTTCTTTTGGCAAAGTATAACCACTCGCCTCACCTCTAGCCCCCCACAACAAGATCATGTATCCCCCAAGACTCTCAGTTGAACACAAATATATACAGTCTGCCAAACTCCCTGTAAAGCCCTATGAGATTAGCATTATCTCGGGATTACAAATATTGTGCAATAATTGTGCAGGTCGACTGTGATCCTGATCCAGTGCAAATCTGCCTTGTCCGGAATTAAAAGAAGATTATGAAAAATTCCAATGCAACAATGCAACAATGCAATTACCTTAGGTATGTTTGCCAAACACAAAGTGAATGTGATATGGAAGTCCTGTGGGAATCAGAATATCTGTGGTAATGTTTTTGCAAGGTTTATTTTTTGTGCTGTCTTTCCCAGTTGAAATATGACTAAAGAAAGTCTTAGTTGATTCATATTTTTTTTATATATTTAATTGAATATATAATGATAAAGAATAATTTAATATTGAAAATACAGCTTCCTGTGTTCGAATGAGCTGCTCCGACCCTCGGTCCTGATGGACTGCAAAAGTCCGACATTATACAATCAAACAAATAAATAAACACAAGGATAATTGTGTCTTATTGTTGAGTAAATAACAGTGTGTGGTTTAGAAAAGAATAATGAAACAACATAGCTTTCAGTATTCTGAGCCCCTACTCTCCCCCTAACTGACGGTAACAAAAGTCTTACATTATTCAATTAAAATAAAGAGGTAAAAACAATAAGTGTGGCTTGATATTGAGTAAGAAAAAGGTTGATAAACGCTGTGAGAATGGATCTGCGGGTAGCATTTCTCCGCGATCCCAACTCGTCTATTACCAGCGTTCAGGGAGCTCTATGCAAGTCAATGGGACTCCCTGATAGTTGAAACTCGACGCTAAAGGTCCCCCTTGCGTTGGAAAGTGACGACAGGGACCCTGACATAACGTCAACATAGGCCGAGTTGGGAGTGAGAATGTGTTGCCAAAAACCATAATGCTTAATGCACTATTTTAAAATCAGACTCAAATGACTGATCAGTTAACTGTTTGATTATGAGAAAGCCTCCCCGAGTTTAATAGAGTTATATCTGTGAATAATAAGTCAAACATTAATAGGCCTATATATCAAATCTAAATGATATATGGTTATATTTTTATATATTCATGTGTTACGGAGAGCCTCAACACCATATCCAGTAGATCATGTCAGTCATTTCAAATAAAACAAAGACTTATCCAGTGTGAATGCACCACTGGAAATACAGATTACATCACATAAAAAGGTCGCTGGTAATAATATTCCCTTTCAAAGAGGGCCACCGTAACATTAATTCAATTACTAAATTGCAAGTTAAACTCACACTAGTCATTACTCTAAAAAAGTCGTCACATTTCTGTAAGGCGTTACAAAATAATGTGTTCCTGTCAAACACAGCTCACAATATGGCGACAGGCAGGATCACAACATTATTTGTCAGAACAAGGAGACGTGTCTTATGGAGGTGGATCAGATCATCTCCTGAATTGGACAGCTAGTGTTGACAGATGCCTTCAGCTAAGCCCACAGGAAGATTGTGTCCATTTGTTTTCTTTCTACTTTTCAATTGTTCACTTTCCTTTTCCTTCAGTTTCTTCTTATACAGAGTGCTTCCTCTCAAATGATCCATATACTGTACAGTAGCAGACTGGACACAATCTCCAAAAGAGCTTAACGACAATGATTCTCTTTGCATGTATGAATGAGTGTTGTTCTGATAGAAAGGAATCTATAGTATTTGGTATTGCGCCTGTTGTTATGAAACCCCTGCAGATGGTTAAGAAAGCCTCCCGGTATTTTAATAATGATTATATTTCCTCCGGTGGTGATTTGTTTTGAGTGTGCCTCATTTGGAGTTTGAGGGAAGCTCCTGTGTAAATGCAGCAGCCTGAAGCTCTGACTCTTGACCTGCATGTCAGAGGCCGTCGGCCCCACGGTGCAGCGAGCTCAAGTCAGATATGTTACGGAAATCAGCGCACGGTCAGTTAGAGAGGCCTGAGGTCAACATCATGTGTATTAAGACTTCCTTTTCAGATGCAGATTTTACTGTTAACTGGCTCTGGGTCTCTCAGAACTGAGTTATTTGACATGTCTGCAGAGGGTACAGAGTTACTCAGTTCTAATATATTTATCATCTTCTATCAAAATGTATTCAAACATGGATCATTGAGCTTCCTGTACCACTGGAATCATTTTCGTCTGAAGAAGGTTCTCTGTATGAATATTCCAAGCAATCAATACTTTGGTGTTGGAGTTTTGCTGTGTCGTTGAAATTGCGGCTGTGCAAATACAAGCTTGCAGGACTCAGCTTTTTACCGTTTTAGTGCAAGTCCAGTCAGCGGCAGCTTCCATGGAGCCCGTGAACATTTGTGACATGTAGTTATCCCAAATGACACAGTGGGAAATGAATTTTTCACTGATCTATGGATGGAAATGACAAGGAGACAAATCCATTTTTTTGTTTTTGTTTGTTGGAAAAATGCTCTCCTTTTTCAGTTATGACTGATGCTGTAAGCCTTCTTCACGGCTACAGATGGTCACAATACTCTATTCATATGTCTACCAAGAAGTTAAAACACCAGGGAAGTAAGAGTTGCTGCTAGCCTCTACTGTATATTTAAGTTTTTTAAAGAGGTACCTTGTATAACTGTATATAATACTGTAAAGATTCAACTAGTAATCTCCATCATTAATTTGTCTTCATCTTCGCTGCACAAGATATCCCAGAGTTCACAATATATTTATCTTCTGCAAGAGTGGTTCAGGAAATGAGCAAATTAATGTTGGCTTTCGGCGACAAATAAATAATAAAACATGGGATAACTGTTTTGCAGGTAGATCTTTGCTGAGACTTACACACAGTTGCAATACTGTAAAGGCTTTGTTTGAACCCAAGTTGAAAATAATTGACAAATGTTCCACTGAACTCAGGACGGTCAGAGACAACCCTGTAATGCCACTATGTTCTAAGGAGTGATTCAATCTTTACTGATGTGCGTTTTGAAAGATGCTGCGCTTGATTTGCTACTGAACTCCCATGACCAGAACTCTTTATAATGAGCTTAATGAAACCATTCCAATAACGAATCATTTCAAAACACTACTCTACTCTTTGAAAAAAAATAGTGAAGCTTTGTTTTAACAGTTTAACACACAAGGCCAACCAAAAGGTTAAATTCTACATCTAAACAAACCAGAATTGTCAAACTAAAATGCAACTGGATACAAGGATCAACTGAGTAATGTGTTATTAGAGTTATCAGTAATAAAAACAGCAAATGACTGATTTTTAAATGTCGTTATGACTCATACTGTGTAAGAACAAACGGAGACATTTTTTTTTAAATGGTTGAACACTCAGCCTTATCTTGAAAGGTGTGAAAATGTACTGATTGACAAGCCAGATGTCCCCTCCAGCTCCCCCTTGGAACAGCAAGCACACAGCTGAGCTTAAGGAAGCAAGAATGTGAGGAGAAATGAGAAAAGCCTGAGCCTATCTTCTTTTGGCCGAGTGGCTCTGCCCCGCTCTGCTCTCCCTCTCTCTGACTCTGCTCGCTTTCCTTTCTTTATTAAAAAGAAACACATGTAGTGTCGGAGCGTCCAAGTATGAAATTCAATTCTCATCCTCCAAACAGCGTTTTTATTAAAGCCGTTACTATCACGGCAAGCAGACGGGCCTGCCATCTCGGCTGCGTGGATTCAGACTGTACGAGGAGGGAGTGGAGGAGAGTGCAGGAAGGAGGGCAGGAGAAAGAGCACTAACGCAAGAAGGAGAGGTGAAGAAGGCAGCGAAGGAATGGTACAGTCAGCAGCAGGGCTACAGAGGACCTTCATTTGCCCAAAAGGCAGCTCAGCCTCTTATGCAATTTAACCAGGACGTGCTTGACTTGAGCTTGGGTTAGCAGCCAGGCACGGCCCGGTGCACAGAATCAATTGCACATTGGACATGCAGAGAATCACACTGTGGTCTTGTTCACACTGTTATTTTGCATTGCAACAACATTGCCCTGAATTATGACTTAACAGCTCTAAAGCCATCATGTGTGCGCTCACTTTTTCTGACATTGAGTGATGTGACAAATGTTATTCTTACGTTATGTTAGAATAACATCCCCCATATTTCGGGGATTGTGGAAAAGAATGTACTTGTATCGAAAAGTTCTTCAGGCTTCGACAGCAGATCCATTTCCCAAAGGAGGGAACACTGAATCTACATCAAACTGTTACGTTGTGATGTGAATTCATTTTTGGATATGTCAAATGCTCCATAGCAGCAGTTAGGAGAGCCATAGCAGCTTGGTTATTGTTATCTTCAAATGGAAGTTTTTATATTCCAATATTCTGTTTTTCTTACCAAAACTAATGGGATTCCTGTTCTAATTCGCAAACATTAGCATGCTAAACTAAGAGTTTACAAGGTAGACATTGAACCTATAAGTCCTAAACGAAATACATGGCCCTTCATTGTTAGAAATTGGCCAAGTGGACATGCATTTAGGTATCTGCTGTGCTTTAATGCAGCATAACAATGCTGCTTGCATGACTACAACTCGGAGGGTGTTTTTTGGTTTGAAATGGTGTTTACATGCTTAGCTACCATGCCTAGCATGTTTAGGCTTAGAGTGCTAACAAAACAATGATCACAGAGCAGTTCTGCGCCTGAACACACCCCGAGTACACTGACAGGGGGCAAAAGGTCTTGCTCTTACAAAAGTTGCTTTCACTACGCATATAGTAACCTGATATACCCTGATGTAAAAACGTTTACAGCAAGCAAACCACATCTGGATATTGTTTTGGGAAAACTGACAATTTTCTGTTCAAATCCAGTAAACCAATTGAAGACAGCCTGCAACATGTTGAAAACACTGACTGAAGGACTACATCAGAATACTTATACCCAGAGTTCATAGTGAGACAACACACCTTTAAAGAGCACAGTTAGGATATCTTACACTATGTAGAACATTGTGTGGCACATCAATGTTTAGAATTTTCACTTAAAATGTAGAATACTTTTTCTTAAATTGTACCATTTTAGTAAATAAGTATAATCCTAGGTATGTTGTATAATTTCCTCTCCACGTTACGACTTGAATGGCAGTATTAGTATTACGAGGTCTGAAATCCCCCCCCCCCCCCCCCCCAAGCATGAAAAGAAATAAATATCAGAATTGTCAAACACTCAGTCGCAGTAAGGTCTTTCTGCTATGAATTCCCCCTTTCTCCTTCCCGACAGTAAATACACAGTTGGGGTCAGTTGACCCTGTCCATGCCTCAGAGAAAATAACGCATTGTAGCTAAACTATTCTGACAGGTCTGCCCTTTTTACACATGAGGGAGACGAAGAAGGGAAGAGAACAGAGAGATGGGTTGGTGGTTGAGGAGGGGGGGTCATAGGGGAACAATGCAAACAAGTGAGGAGGGAGATGAGGAACTGGAGACACAACGATATAGGGGTCACGGTGGGACTCAGGGAAACAAGTGGGGACATGACTGCAGTGTGGCTGGTTGGCATGATACATTGTTGAAAGCTGTGTCATTGGCGGGCTGAATTCAAGGCTTTAAGGCTGACTGGCTATATTTCTGACAAACAGGCTTGCTTTTTGATTTGGCGGCCAACTGCATGGCGGGCTGACTGGCTGACAGAGTTGACAGGCACACAAGTTGGATGGCTGCCTCTGAGGATGGCTAGTTGGTTGTCTATGCATTTATTATTTATCCTGTGTATCTGATTTGGGTCATGCTCAGTTCTCCAGCTGGGGCTGCAGACAAGCTGCAAACAAGCGAGGCCCTCCAGCTACAGCCTGCAACAACACAGCACAGTCTGCAGCATCAGCAGAATCCTAATGAACCGTAGTTACCTCCTACATTATGTTTAGGGCTCAGTTAGTCTGTTTGCTGGTCTGGAATTACGGAACAGCTACTGGCTCATATTTCATTGGTGGAGGGTCCTAGCATGGGCCAATGTGAACCAATAACATTTTGGAGTGGATTGTTTGTTAATATTGCGAGATTGCAAACATTTGTGCTTCATTCATGTGGTGTCCAAATAAACTGAACTAACCCTTTTGGCAGAGGTCTATGCTTTCTTATTGGCATTCTGTACTGTTCCTGTCTTTGTTTGACCCCAGGATATTAGCTTTATAGTCAGCCAGACTGTACAGTCATGTTAATTCTTGATGAGTTATTTGGAATCAAAGACGTATTTTAGTTTTAGGAAATACATTGAGCCTATGCTACGATAGCACCTCGAATGCCTTCTAACTAATTACATTACATTACATTACATTACATTTAGCTGACGCTTTTATCCAAAGCGACTTACAATTACCAATGACAGGGACATTCTCCCTGGAGTAATTGAGTTACCTTACTCAAGGGTGCACTAGTGGTGGTGTACCAGGCGGGAATTGAACTCACAACTTTCCGATCTTCAGCCCACCTCACTATCCATTAGACCACCACTACCCCCTAGCTAATACTTTATACGTTACATTTTTTATCCGTAAAAAAAAACTGTGGAACTATTAACTTCCTCAAATCTCTGCTGGTTACCTCGTAACTAATTCCAGCCATTACATTCTAGCCAACAATAACACTTTTCCCTTCAAAAAAATAGACATTGGTGCTGTATGGTGGATGTTGGCCTTCTGGACAGAGAAAGGCTAGCTGTTTTCAGTTTTAGTCCAGGCTCAGCTCACTGAGAAAGTGTAAAATAAAGTACATTTAAACACCAAGATTTAAGTGCCTTTCCTTGGCCCATGATACAACTTGCCACCATGTGTCATGAAAATGGGCCAGTCAACACAACTAAAAATTAGGCATGATGAAGCAGATTTCATAGAAAAATTCCTTTAGCAGTTAAAACAACTTTGATTGACACTTGTCTGTCCAAATCAACTTCGCAGAGATATGTCATCCTTATATAACAGTCCTGACCAAAGGAAGCAGACTGCCCTTGTCTTCATCTTTTTCTCTGCTTCACTGTTTCTCTCTCTTGATCTCCTTCTTTTAGGGATCACAATTAAAAGCATTATAGCTATAATACCTAAAAAAGTAAGGGCTGCTTGACTAAAAAGTTGCTTTTGCATTATTTTTCTACAGTAATCTCGACCATCCTTTTTAATAACATTCATCTTCCTTTCTTTTAATCTGTCAGACCTTCTTTCACACCTTGAACTCATTACCTACGAATCTGTCTTCTTTCCATCTTAACTACCTCTAATTCAAAGTGAAATCCCAATATACAAAAAACAAACAGCTTCAGCTTTTTTTTTACTCAGCATCATTCAACCTGGTTATAAATATCTAATGTAAATAATACATTTACTTCTGCCTCTCTGTATCTTCTCCAAGTGACCTGACTATCCATTCTCAGGATCTCATACCCTTGCCCTGCATTAATTCCAGATGAAGTGAGGAGTAGCGTCGGGGATTTCCCCCGTGGCGAGATGGAGATGCTGTGATTAATCCAGAAACACGTAGGGCCGAAAGAGGCAGAACACAGGAGTGAAGGACACCAGGGAATAAGGAATGGTGAGGTTGGAGTGAATGTATAAGATGGGAGGAAATAACTTGAGGACAGAGAAGATATAGGGTGAGGTGAGGACATCACTGAGACATAAGGTGAAGAGATGAACACAGGGGACTGGCAGAATGAAAAGGTGGAAAACAGGAAGGTAATACAAGTGGACAGATGACTCATACCACTCCTCCTATTGGGCACAATTAAGCAACAGAGGAAACCCTGGGTACAGCTATATAAGGTTTGAGGTACTTGGCAACCCTGCAGATACCACCTTAACATTATCTCAAAAGCTGAAATAACTTGATTGTAAAATTCAGAGGAGAAAGAAAAAACGTTTCTGCTGTCAAGCAAGTTAGTGCACTTCCTCTTCCAGTGCTGCCTCCCTAGTTTCATGACTTTTTAAGAACAAAGTAAGTTGTAAATCAAACAGAATACTTTTGCTATCCAAGAGAATGTTTTAGTATAATCCAAGCAGTGTGTAGTCACATGCTTACATTCCACCAAAGGAGAGTATTGTGTGATGCAAGAGGAACTCTGGACACCGGTGGTTTAGAGGGAAGACTGAGAATACTTTTCGCCATAATTGTTTCCAGGCAGCATTAGATCCTGAGGATTTTTACGGCCACTGGTTTCCTTGATATGGCTGTGTCGTGAGTAAGGCTCTGGACCTACCTGTCAGTGCGAGAGTGCTCTGTCTCCCCTTTCTCCAATCCAGCTCCAGGAAAATGCCAGGTTGAGTTTTCAGCCTGAGTGCATGGGATATGCACGGTGCAACCATCAGTGTCAGCAGGGTACAGTACCTGGAGCAGCCCCAGTCAAAACGCTGACAGGCTGAGGAGATGGGAAGAGGAATCAACCAGCAGACCAGTCATTCAGGAAACATTTGGTGTATAGAAATGATTGAAAGATTTGGATTTTTTACATTTATTTCTCATTATTATACAACCAAACTGGTCATTTTCCCTCTCATGGCATTGTTGAATCTGTAGCTGGATTTCAGTGAAGCGCACAGAGGGTCCAGCTTTTGAGTGAATGATCAACATTAACCATCTGTAATTTATGCTGTGAACATATAGGGAGAGCATTTAGGTAGATAGCCTACCTCAATCCTGAAATACCCCCTAAAGATAGCCCAAACAAAAAAATTAGATCTGATGATGCTCAAATCCTGCGCCTCACCCTTTAATCTTTAATAGACATTACTTTGTGATTGGGCTCAGCAGCTTTGTTGATGAGAGCATTTTCAGTTGGATTGTGGTTGCATTTGAATCTGTAACAATCAGGTAGTGTTGATTTAATTCACGTTTAAGACTTGGACTGTGCGTCAGGATTTGAATAGTTTGGAATGAGAAGTTAAATTACAGTCGTAAAGCTTAAAAATGTGTAAACATCCCAATTTGTGGATCTCAAAAATGCTATAAGCTACATTTGTAAACTTTACCAGTAATGATCGTTAGCCAGTATAGTGAGCACAAACTCAGAATGGCCTTGTTATTGTTAGATGACTGCTTTGTAAGTAAAGCTCTTTTCAACAGGATTTACCACAATACATAACTAAATATATACAGTATGTGTTTCTTGTTTGATTACGTTGCAGTCTGGCTGTCAGTGATTTGACATTTGACTTGCTTTAACTAAGGACTCAAGTTGACATAACCTGTGAGTTGACCTACCAAAAAGAATGACTTTATACTTGCTTGAGAAGTGGAACCAAGGTGGCATGTCTAGTGTAAGCACCTGCTTAAGAGCCAGTCTTATAAGAAAAAGAAAAGCAACAGAGCCATACAGAATAAACAATAGGCCTATAAAAAAAAGCATTGCTTCGATATTCTGCCAGAGCTGTGTCAACAGGGCCGGCCCTAGACTTTTGGGGGCCCTAAGCGAGCTTTGGCTTGGGGGCCCCCCTCACTCTAGCGCATTTTCACTACACACAACACAGAACCAACTTTTGACTTATGATGTTAGCATAAGCACACATATTGTATAAATAAACATGTAAACACTGTGGACCTAACATCCTCTAGGGGGGGTCCTCATCTCCGCTAGGGGGGTCCGGGGGCATGCTCCCCCGGGAAGATCTTTTTTTAAATAATGAAGTTAAAATCAATCTGGTGCACTTTGAGAGCAAAATTAAGAGATCTATGGATACATCTCTCAAAACTCAAATGAAACAGAACTGTAAACAGATTTTATTTTTTTTATATTTTACAAATCACTCCCCTTTCAAACTGTATTCTTGTTTTGTCATATAGTATTTCACAACTGTTTTTCATGTATTCTCTCTGGCTGTCCATCTCATAGTGTTCACATAGAAACTAGCTGTCAATAGGAATATCATTCAGAAGAATTATAATTTCATGTCAAAATCTGTCACAAAAAGAGGTTGCACATTTAAATTCAGGTGTTGTTATGGCAACGTCAGTGGCCAAACAGCCACATTTACTGCTGCAAATACGTTCAAACATGCTGTCGACACATAAAGCAGTGGCATGCCATCATTTCAGCTGACTTTTTCTCAGAAATACTGTCACATAACATCCATATGTTTCAGTGCTAGGTTGATGCTTAGCTAAGCTAACTATGAAACACTTTAACTGACAGAACTCAGGATCAACTGTGTACTGTAAGGTAGCTTCTAGCTTCATGTCGAACAGTAAGTCAACATTTTCCAGAGAGCTTTCTTTGAAATCACCAGGTAACGCTAAAAAAAATTACTAGCTATAGCTACTTGCTAATGGTTTAGCTTACCCCTGCGATTCAAAGTAACGTCAACGTAGCTGTAATTTATGCTTTGCTTACATGTTCGCATATCTTGGAAGTTTACTGACATTTACATACCATTTACCTGGCTCAAGTGGTGGCTCTGGGGTTTTTGTGTGAGCCACCACTTGAGAATTGTCGTCTTTTTTAAGAAAATATGTTCTTATGTCCATATTCAAAAACTCCATATTCAAAAACTCTGAGTCCGACTGACAGTTTATTTTAAACATTGTCACAGTTTACAGGATAGGTACCTGTCAGCCAATAAGACAGATGTTTATTTCCATTCAACTCTCTGGTTGGTCTGGTGTCTTGCCTCTGTTGCATTCACTGAACACGGGAAATTACAATTCTGCCGTCCTCTCTAGTGTCATGATGAGGTTCAGGTAAAGCACGGTGGATGTATTATATGATTGACTCAATAATATAATACATGACTTTGAGAGTAGGCAATCTAGGCATATTAACACAATTAATTAAACATACTTATCACGACGACGGTGTACTGAGATTATTATTAAAAATTTAAAAAAGCATCTTTTCTTTTTTTCTTCTTTTTTTTTGCTAGGGGCCCCTAGTGGCTGCGGGGCCCTAAGCGGCCGCTTATGTCGCTTAATGGGTCGGGCCGGCCCTGTGTGTCAATATATAGAATGGTGCAATTTTCTGGTCCGTTCTCCAAAGAAAGACAGTGGGATCAGCTCCTGACCCTTTTGGAGTCAAGTTCCTGTTTGTCTGTCTGACAGTGTGCCTTTCTTAGGATGTCTGCTGCCTAAAAGGACACCACTGATCTTTTTCCTCAGGTTTCCTATCTCAGTACTGCTTGTAGAAAAAGCACACCTAAGCATTTTTTCCTCCTCTCCATTAAAACCGGCGTCCGACGACCGTTTTTGCAGATGCAGTGATTTTCTATCCTTCTGCCGTTACTCATCTTTGTCCTTCCTTCCAAATACACTTAATCATTTAATATTTGGCCTGGATTTTACACTTTTTAGCCTTCCAAACTTTATATCCTCATTTCCTCTACGTTTTACTCTTAGAACTCAGTCTCCTTCTCCCAAAACAATAATAACAAGCTTAGTGTTGCAGCTCGCTGACCAGCTCATAATCCAGAAGGAAGTGAATCCCACGGCTCAACACCAACAGATAATCCTGTCTGCAAAGCTCGCCTTCCCCTTCTGGAACAATGCTCCATTTACACCAGAGTGACCCTGAAATTAATGCAGGAAAAGGTTGAGAGGAGGGAAAGCTGGAAGGCAAGACATGAAGACAGTCTTTAGCAAGTTCAGCACTGACAACGATTTCTACACGATTTTGGACGGAAATGCAAAAAGACAACTTAATGCTGGAAAAAGCTCAAATCCTGAGACTTTACATAGCTGCCATACCATTCTGCCATCCCCATCATCAACCATACTGCAATCGGAGTCAGACGTTTCAAACTCAAACACACAGAAAGCGCACCCTGCGTGACTGCCAAGACAAATACAACAGCAGCTGCTAGCACCAAACAAGAGGATGCATTGTTAGACTGCTCTTGCTGGAACCACTTGCTGGATGTGGTCAGATCACAATGGGCCAAAACAGGGTACAGAAAATCAGAATTCCCGGACAGGATTAGTTTCAATAGTTCAGGTAGGACACCTAGTGTATACAGTTGCACACTTGTACTGGCCTGACACCAATTGTGTGGCGCAAGGTGGTCAATTGAGTCCGAGCAGTCTTAAGTCAGGATAGTTTTGACATTCAAATAAAACCAAACATGTTTGACTTAAAAACTGCTAGATATGAAGGAAAACATGCATAAATAAACAGAGATGTACTTGGTTCTGACTCTTTTGTGCTTTTACACAGCTAAAATGTAACACTTTTCTTGTTGAATATAAAAAGAAAAGGAAATGATATTATATATTTTAAAAGTGCAGTGTTTTACTGGTACTCTTTTACAAAAAAAATGGTATTATTCACAGAGGCTCTTAACAATGGCGATTAGGAAACACATGTTATGTTTTTAGTCTTGGCTAATGCCAATAGCTCCCTTGAATGTCTTGAAAATGGTCAACAACAATGAGGTATGCCCTCTCCAGCACCAAACAGGAAGCAGGAAAGCCAACCCAGTCTCATGGCATTTCGTGTTATAGTCACGACATTTAATCTATTGATTCGTGTTCACCAACACGATTATCCCTTTTTTTCGTGTCACACTGAGCCCCATTTATTTTCCTCACAGACGGCAACAAAAGTCCGAAAT
>CALSBZ010044417.1:607557-617615 GCA_943591055.1 Gobionotothen gibberifrons | reverse complement strand
CACACACATCCCTTCACTAAGAATGAAATAAATATGTTTTTATTTGTATGAATTTATGTGTCATTTATCAGATAAGACCACCGTCCCCACCCAAAGCCCTGCCGCTGCCAAAATCTCACTCTGAACTCTGTTCAAAACTTGAGAGCCCTGGTTTAATCTGAAAATTGCTAACTTAAATAATGAACATGGCTGCATTGCTCCCTTTCTCTTATACAAACAGGTGTGTGTGTGTGTGTGTTTTGTTGTTGTTGTGTTTGTGGACTCGAACCTTCTGTCTCAGCCTGAAGATATCTTCCTCTGTGCCACATGCAGTATCTTTTCTCCTCATTTCAATCCCAACCCAACAGTAGAGCTCTTGTCCAGTAAATACAATATGGCTGCTGTGCTTCCACTGCCTCTGGAAGGCAAAATTAACTAAATGACTACTGCTGTAGCTACTGCAGGGACTCCTACTCAAACTTTTGCTCCTGAGCGGCCTTAGTAATGTATCAGTTTATGTGTTTCTGCTGTCAGGAGCAGCTTTGCAGTCCTGTATCACAGCAGGTGTTTTGATTAGGTGGCTGATTGGAAACACCTGCCGTGACATCACTGATTAGGGCGTGGCCAGAAGTGCACCATGCCCTCTGGTGCCTGTAAACAGCAACAGGAGTTTCTGTTAGCCATATTATTTTAAAGGTCCCATGACATGGCCATTTCTACTGATCATAATTCCATTGTTGAGGTATACTAGAATAGATTTACATTGTTCAATGTTCCAAACTCATATTGGTTTCTCATACAGCATCTGTATAGCATGTGTATTCACTCTCTGTGCTACACGCCTTGTTGGAGCTCCTGCCCCCCTCCCTATGAGCCCACTGTGCGCTGATTGGTCAGCTCGCCCACACTGTTCTGATTAGTCAACCACCGTTACAGTGGAACATCAGTGATTATGTGTTACAATGGCGTTTGTTAGCAACCAGAAAATGACACCATCTTCTGCTAAATTATGAACCATCCAGAACTCTCAGGTCTTCAGGGACTGGTCAGCTTTCTGTCCCCAGAGTCAGAACTAAACATGGTAAAGCAGCGTTCAGTTATTATGCTCCAAATATCTGGAACAAACTCCCAGAAACCTGCAGGTCCGCTGCAACCCTTACTACTTTTAAATCCAGGCTGAAGACTTTTCTTTTTGCCGCTGCTTTTAATTGAAACTGAGCTGTTGTGTTCATCAGTAAAGTGGAACTTCTGTGTGAACTATTCATATCTTAAACTGCACTGTAACTTTTTATTCATGTACTTTTTAATTCATGTACTTTTTAATTCATGTACTTTTTATTACCTGATCATTGATTCTCATCCTGGTGTTGAGTGATATTTCACCGACACAGGAGAGAACGTCAATACAGGCACCGTTTTGGTTTCAAACCCCTGGTTCGCGGAAGGATACAAAAAAAGTCCTAGAAAGACACAGGTAAACTTAGTTAAAATACTTTTAAATGGTTTGTGGGTCAAACTAGAGGCCTTGGAGAAAATAGTTTGTGGGTCAAACTAGAGGCCAGTTTTATTAGTTTGAGGGTGGACTATAGGGTACATTTTCTTAGTTTTACGAAAACTATTGTGAGCTTTATAGTAGGATACAAGGTACGACTATTTTATAGTGGGTTACTAGGTACGACTATGGGTATTTTCTTAGTTTTGGGGAAAACTTTGACAGTCTTTTAATGTTTCTTTCATTATCTTTTCTTTTTAATAACAGTTTTTTAAATGTCTTTGTCTTAATGTCTTTCATTTTTGTAAAGCACCTTGAATTGCCATGTGTTGAAAGGTGCTATATAAATAAACTTGCCAAATGAGAATGACAAACAGATGACAATGCTGCGTGGGGTCTGGGTGCCGTGTTAGCGGGACGTTGCAGGGCTCGCTGCTCCGCCCTTTATTAATAATAATAATAATAGCTTGGATTTAAATAGCGCCTTTCATGAGACCCAATGTCGCTTTACAGAGAAGAACAGGAGGAGAAACAAACATAACAAAAGGCAGTCAGACAAACAGTCAGACAGACAAAACAACAAATAGATTAGGGGCCAAAGGCCTTAGCAAACAGATTGGTCTTGAGGGCCCTTTTGAAGGCGTCAAGCGTAGGGATGTTGCGGATCTCCGCAGGGAGAGCGTTCCAGAGGGTGGGGGCTGCCACACTGAAGGCTCTGTCCCCGAAGGTTCGCAGGTTGGTGCGGGGGGGGGTGAGCAGGCCGGAGTCTGAAGACTGCAGGTTCCGGGGTGGGGCATGTGGGCGAAGGATGTCCGATAGGTACTGGAGGGCATGGGCATGGATGGCTTGTAGGTGAGGAGGAGGACTTTGTAAGTTATGCGGGACTTGACCGGCAGCCAGTGGAGGTGGATGAGGGTGGGAGTGATGTGCTGCCACGGCTTTGTATGTGAGAGTACTCTAGCAGCACAGTTTTGAACAAACTGGAGCCTGTCCAGGGTTTTGTTGGGTACCCCAAACAGGACACCATTGCAGTAGTCCAAGCGGGAGGTGATGAAAGCATGGACTAGGGTTTCGGCAACCGACTCCGAGAGTGACGGTCGGAGTCTGGCAATGTTCCTTAGATGGAAAAAGGCCGATTTGGTAACATACTTGATGTGGGAGTGGAAGGAAAGGGTGGAGTCAAGGATGACACCCAGGTTGCGGGCTTCAGGAGATGGGGAGATGGAGCAGCCGTCAACCTCAAGGATGAAGTCACCAACCTTCCGGAGCAGCGCCTTGGGTGCCACAACCATGAGCTCTGTTTTCCTGGGGTTGAGTTTGAGATAGTTGGACGACATCCAGGTTTTTATGTCGTGCAGGCAGTTGACGAGAGACTGGGGGGGGAACTGGGAGGATGGAGTAGTGCTGAGATATAATTGGGTATCATCAGCATTGCAGTGGAAATTGAGTCCATGATGTCGGATGATCTGGCCGAAGGGGGAGCATGTAAATGGTGAACAGGAGGGGGCCAAGCACAGAACCCTGGGGTACACCGTGATTGACTGGGGCTGGGTGTGAATTTGAGTCATTAATGGTTACAAACTGTTCCCTGTTATGGAGGTAGGATGTGAACCAGGACAGGGCTGAAAATCAATGATTATATGGAGTAATTAAAACATCCTGTAAACTTAAAACAGTTTTATTCTGAAAATACTTCATTTCCGGTTAGCATTAGCATGTGGCAAATGTTATTGCTGAATATTAAATGAATGTACAGTTTTATTTTGAAAAGCTTTATTGAACGACAACCCCGTCTGTTACATGACGTTACTTCCGGCTTCACGTTAACAATGATTACAGCCGTTAAAATGCATTAAATAAAAAGTCATGAATGAGAATACGAGGAGAAAAGGCGTGTGGAGTTATACAATAAACACACAACGTCTAAATCCTCTTATTTACGCGATATCAGACTTAAGGCTGATATCGCCTTAAGTCCCGTCTACAGGTCCCGTCTCCTTGTAGACGGGACCTGTAGACTGAGTTTCCAAGATGGCGCCTGTGTCGGCTCGCCGCTCGCTCAGCTCACTGCCTTTAGCGATCCTACTTTTGTTTTATGTATGTCAGAATGTCTCTGCTCTGCTCTGCTACGATCGCCAAGCCCTCCTCCACATCAGACCCTCATTGGAGTGTATACTGCTGCCCAAACCTTCATCTGGCAACCATAACTCGTCCGTCCCCCCCCTCTACTGTCGGATATCCCAAACTACCTGCGCCGGTTCCCCTGCATCCTGCCTCGCCGAAAGCGCCTTAGACGTCGGGGAAATCGTGGTGGTGCACTGGTCCATCTTAAGGCATACCTGACGGCTTCTTCTGGGACTTATCCACGCCTCGGATGTCATGGCCCTCCCGCTGCACGCCAAGTGAGGGATCGATGGATTCGCCCCGTCTTTCCGGAGCTGCGTCCTCTGCTGGGCCCGCTGCCAGCTTCTCCTGTCCGTCCGACTGCTCCCAGCCCGCGCGGCGTCCAACATGCACATCTTCGTCCACTGAGACGCACGACACCTTCGGCTGGCCCGGAGCAAAAACTTTGCATGGCTCTGCTAAATGCTAGGTCGATAGCAAACAAAACATTCCTGCTAAATGACTTCTTCACCTCTCCTGATCTGGATTTTATGTTTCTGACGGAGACCTGGATCCACGCTGGCGAGTATACACCGTTCTCTGAACTTCTTCCTCCTGACTGTACATTCATAGCATCAGTGTTTAGAGCTAGCCTCCAATGCCGATTGCTTCACCCTGTAACTAGCTATGCTAGCTTTGAGTTGCAGCTTTTTGAACTTAACCCGGCCTCGCCTATACTCTGCGCAGTCGTCTATCGTCCGCCAAAGTGCAATAAGGATTTCATAAATGACTTTGCTGACTTTCTGTCTGGGATCATGGTGAAATATGATCGTGTTTTGATTTGCGGAGATTTTAATGTCCATGTGTGTTGCGAGTCCAAACCTCTGGTCAGGGATTTTTTAAATCTCCTCGATTCATTCGGTCTCATTCAGTCCGTAGCTGGCCCAACACACGAAAAAGGACACACTTTAGATTTAGTATTATCGTTTGGACTGTCTGTATCTGTGGATGAAATCTGTGTAACAACGCGTATCTCAGACCATTTACCGGTTTTGTTTACAACCTCGATCCCTTCCGCAGGAGTCGAATCACGTGCTCCTGAGCGTAGTCTGCGTTTGATTAACCCCTTGACTGCCTCACAGTTTTCTGATGTTTTTAATGTCTCCCCGATCTGTAAATTAGATGTGAACTGTGCTTTCAATGCTGATGAGCTTATCTCCATGTTTGACTCGACATGTACACTAATTTTGGATTCTGTTGCTCCTTTTACGATTAGACGCACCAAAGTTCTCACAGAGCCTTGGCTAAATGACTGTACTCGTGCTCTCAGACGCGCTTGCAGGCGCGCAGAGAGAAAATGGAAAAAGGACAAACTCCATGTCTCCTTAGAAATCCTTCGTGCTTGTCTTTCAGATTACCAGACGGCAGTCAAAGCAGCCAAAACAGAGCACATTTCGCTGTTAATCTCCAAAAACAGCCTTAAGCCTCAGGTTCTTTTTAATGTCCTCAACTCTATTATTAATCCCTGTGATGCTTCTCCTATTGCAAACCACGTCCCGTCAAACTCCCAAAAACTTTTGTGAAGCCGCCATTTTATTATCCTCGCATTGCATTATTAGCATTAGCATTAGCCCAGCGCAGAAACGCAGAGAGACTAATTTATGACAACACAAAATAAAACATGGGAGCGGTGGAGATGAGGAGGTGTCGGCGTTCTGGCCGTTTACTCGGAAGGCTTCAGTAGAAGCTGCTAGGAGTCCCAGCAGCTTCTACTGAAGCCAGTCCCTAACTCCGGGGACTTCCGGTCGGGGTTTTCGGGCGTCAGTATACGCCGTGAAGTTGTTTGCGGCCTGCCAGTAAACCCAAAGCAGAAGAAGAAGAAGTGACGTCAGCGGCTTCATTTGCCTAATCCACCCCCAGGGACTTATTCCGGTGTGAACGCGATCTGTACTTAGTTCATGAGAACTAAAGAGTTCTCAGGAACCTTTGTGGGAAAAGTACTTGGTGTGAACGTGCCTACAGAAGAACTAGTGGAGGAAGACCCCCCCCCCCCCATAGTCGAAGCAGCCAATGAGAGGAGGAGCCAGGAATCCGATATACAGACTCTGCACGGAGAATCGGCCTCTCTTCTTCCTCCTTCCCGACACGGCGCTGTGTTTTGTTTTGCTCTGTCTGTTTCAAAACCACTTTACTTCATTAAAGTACCCATTTGAACTTTTCCGGGACTACATTGTCTCTTTTTAACTTCCTCCTGGACTCAAGAACAACGAACAGATCTACAGATGTCAGATAGGCGGGTGAGTAGGATGGTGTGGGAGATGGCTCGAGGAGCGGACAGTGTGAGCTGGATTACTGGTGTCGTTTCCTAGTTGCTGCGTGGGGTCTGCGAGACAGCGAGACACCGCGGAGCTCAGCCTGAGCACACACTCACACTCACAGCCTGAGCTCCGAGTGTGTGTGTACGGAGCTCCGCGCAGCACCACGGCTGAGAAAAGATAAGGCTGAGTGTGTGTGTGTGCGCGGAGCTCCGCAGCGTTACGCCATGAAGAAAAATCTCCAACGAGGCGTTCCGGGGCAGCATTGTTGCTGCCTCGTTGCTCTAGGCAATTTGCAGCCCTAGGCGAGATTTGAGCTGGCGCCCCAGCCAGAGAATCGTACAATAGAAAATATAAAGATCAATAGAGTATCCAAGGAATACACAATAGAATGGGGGGTGGTCGTCACATCCTCTAGGGTTTCCGAGGGTATGCCCCCCCGGGAAGAATGTTTTGAACATTTTAAAGTAAAATGCTTAAATCTGGTGCACTTTGAGCATAATTACTACTAGATCTAGGGGGTACAACTCTAAACACCCATATGGAAAAGATCGGTTTACATTTTAATCAAATAAGTATGTGAACATAACCAATAACCTACCATAGCCAATAACAAATAAATATAACGTATTTTATTTTTGTTGTTCTTTCATATCTTATTTGACCTATTAACATTTATTTATTCGTGCATATTTTTTATTTCCAGTTTAAAACGATATTTTTGGTTTACTGTCCTATAGTATACATTGAAATGATTTCAAACCTGTTTATCCCAATAATTATAAAGGAGTGCTTTGGAAATATTTGTTTACATGAATTGTGATCAAACCGTTTGAGACCCACTGAGATAACTAAAGTGAACTATCTAAACAGTCCTTTACCTCACTGAGCTGTAGTTATCAGCCTCTCAGTCTGACTGGAGAGGACTCTCCCTCCACATTATTGTAGAAACATCTACTTCTTATATCCGTTAGAGCAGCTAGCACCAGATTCTAATAACAACAGCGCCGGTACCGGTGCGCCCTTCTCTCTCTTCCTCGCTCGCTCCCACGCTCGCTCGCACTTTGGCTGCAGGCGCCAGATAAGCCAACATCCCCCATTTTCATCACTTACAGTGCCCACCGTACAGGGCAAATGAAAAGTGTAACCGGGGTGAAAAGGGTGTTACATTTACTTAATTATGAATATTGTTACATCAAGGCGGAAAATTAGGATGAGCACCAATGGTCAAAAATGTTTTTCTACCAGCGCAGTGCCTCCCCAGATCTGGCGCCCTAGGCGAACATCTATAACGCCCCTGGGCAGCATAGACACGTCTTTTATGTGTTTTACTCGCTACAGGGTGTACTTTGAGGGTTTGTGACTTTGCAGACCGTTTACATGCATAACAAGCTACATAACACACAAGGGGACGGGTAATAACCGGAAAAGCATGACATGGGACCTTTAATGTCCAGATTCTTTGTGTACATATGCATTGCGTGCGTAGAAACGCACGTGCTCAAGAAACAATACATTTGGTACAAAGTGACCATGCTTACCTTCTGCTAACAATCCCACAATGCAGTGCTCCACATTTCATACGTAGTTCATTACATTATATACAAAGTATCTGGGAAATATCAGAAAGTGTTGTGTAAGTGTCTTAATATATAAGAAGACACTGCTTTACAGCATTCCCACCAAATAATGGACATGGACTTTCACTTGTAACATCGTCATGTTTTACTTATTTTCTCATGCTCAGACCTGCGCATACATTAATCAAACGTTCCACTTGTATTCCTATATGTATTCTATAGGGCTTTAAATAGAGGGGTTTGAATAGATATCATTATGTTTAGAACAACCTCTTATTCCTACAAATATGGTAAAATTGAACATTTTGTATGGCTGTTGACAGTATTTTCTAAGTTGTGAAACAGATATACATCTAACATTTCCTTTGTTAAAAAAACAAAACATAAACTGTAATATTTCAACACAGTGTAACCAGAAGAAGCTGGCTTTATCCAATGTTCAGATTTCTGGTTCAGAAATGTATGCAAAAGCTAATATTGCATAATATAATGCCTTAATTACACACACATAAATGTATTAGTTAAAATGTTGATGAACTTGTAACTTATGTGAAATCACATACAAGCTAACTTTGTTCAGATCATTTTAAATTAGTTTACTAATTAGTTGTTTGCTTTTTTATCTGCTGTGAGAAAAAATATACATTTACTACACATAACAACTCTGTTTGTTGATGCACAGACTGACAGACAACTAAAATCACTTTGGAGGTTTAATTAGGACTGCTGAATCTTTAGCAACCTGCTGAAATTAAAATGATGTAAATGTGTCTCTTTTCCACACAGGCTCGAGCACTGTTATGTGTGCTTTTAGTCTTATTAAGTTTAAGACGCAGCTATGGAATTAAACTGTAGTCTTTGGAGATGCATAACATTAAGTGATATTATCCATAATTTAAGAGACTGTAGAGACTTTAAAGTATTTAGAAATATCCACTGACTCATTTACTGTACATATAGTTCCTGCTATCCCAATAAAGTGCTCGCCTAAGCATTGAAATCGTTTTTTATTTGCAAACAAAGTGCTGAGTCACACACTTTTTTATCTGAGGAAAATGTTTTTAGAAATATTTCCCTACCATTGAGGATGAATTCACCAAGGCCATCTATGAAGGGAAATCATTACAGTGTATGAGAACACGAGTGAAATATTTATTGGTCTGTAAATTATAGAGGAGTGCAATGCAACAAGTAACAATCATAATGGCGAGACATTACAAATATTAGAAAAGATTAGAGTTCTTGCTTCAATAACATGTCTTCTTTCAGATTAGTGAAAAGAAAACATAAAAAAACAATTAGGTGTTTGCACTCTGTAGATTTCTCCTAAATTCACCAAAAGTGGGCCTTAGATCCAGATATTCAAACATAACTGAAGCGGCCAAAATCATAAAAAATATAAAACAGAAAAATAACTCAAAACAAAGTGCCGCTGAGGCACCCGTCAGCGAATCTTACGTATGGGTAAAAATAAAGGTCAGAGGAAAAATCATTTTTATGCAATTTATTATCTTGATGACACACTATATTAGCACAATATTTTCTTGTCTGTTCTTACCCGATGGTAAAAAACCATAGGCCTACCGGGTGCACTCTCCATCACCACCTGTTTCCCTCATTAATCACCAGGTCTCCCCTCCCCCGGTGCCCAAAAACTGCGTTCTCAAAACAAAAGCATTAAATAACTGATTTGATCAACTTAAATACTACTAGAATAAAAGGATGACTTACTATGAACAAAGAACAACAATAAAAATAAATGGATAACTATTAAATAATATAAGTCTGTATATGGCTCCATCAATAACAATTTTATAAAAGTTGGAATACAAAAAGAAACTGTCTTCTCAGAAATACAGAGTAAAGGATCAACCCCCATTCAACTCCCTTTGATCCTCCACTGATGCTACTCAACCCTGCTCCTACTGACTCACACACACACACACACACACACACACACACATCACCTCCCACACACCAACTCCCACCCTGACACCAAAACACGCGCACACACACACACACACACACACACACACACACACACACACACGCACACACACACACACACACAGCTGTGGTTGAGTGAGTCACAGGGATAGTGTGTGTGTCCCTACCTGTCAATCAAAGCTCCATTAGTAGCTACTTGGCTGGGCGGCTCGGGGTCCACTGCTGTAGATGTAGATGTGAGATGACAGCGCTGTGTTTCCTCCTCAATATACACATTTTCCATGCGTGTGTGTATTAGTGTGTGCCCTGATAAACCACAGACACAAAGCAACACACACACCTGTGCATGTTGGATTCACATGAGGAGAAGACATTTTCCTCTTCTGTGTGTGCATGGACATGTAATGGCACCCCGAGGGAAGCTGGATTCCTGCAGGATTTACATGTTATGTCAAATTGAAATCTATTTTGTGAACTCACAAGCATTTCAAGTGTTTGTGAGTGCGCGTGTGTCCCTTGCGCCCCCCCTGGAGGCAGGTCGTCATGAATCATGTCAAAGCAGATCTGCTATTAAAAGGAGCCCTCTGCACTGAGTGGAAAGTCACACACACACACACACACACACACACACACACACACACA
>CALSBZ010044417.1:588386-607457 GCA_943591055.1 Gobionotothen gibberifrons | reverse complement strand
ACACACACACACACACACACACACACACACACACACACACACTGGCTGGTTGGTAGCCAGCAGTAGTGCATCACAGCGGTCATCACTTGGTGTTTCCTATGCGGAGCGTGCGGACACAGATTAGTGGAGCTGCTGTAAAGCTCATCTGCTCTCCTCTTGTATCGCTTCCTTCACATTTGTGCACCTATTTCTTTTTCTTCCTGTTTGCTCTGAACCTTTTTCATGTTCTCCTGCATCTCATGTTTTTCTCCATCATCACCTTTGCTCTCTTCATTACCTCCTTGTCTTGGACTCATTATCAGCACCATCCTTTCTTCTGCACACCTGCCCATTCTCTGCACCTCTTTCTCCCTTTTTAGCACCCCCCCTTCACCCTCTCATCGCTTTTTGTACTTTCTTTCTTCTTCTTTCTACAGCTCCTACTGCTTTTATAGCACTTCCTTTTCACCTCTTTTCTGTGCTTTCCTTTTCTTCTGCACCTTTCTTCTATCGCTTACCGTCAACATCTCACTTCCTCTTCGCTTGCTTCTCCCCTTTTATAACCTCCTTGACTTTATTCTGCTCGTCCTCCTGAACGTCAATTTATTTCCACCTTTCCTCCCTTCTTCTGAGTTCTGCCCCCATTGCCTTTAATCAACCGGACTTATTTAAACACTTCCTTTTTCCTGCACCTTCTTCTTCCTTCTGCACCACCTGTTCATACTTCTCCTCCTGTCCCCCCGCCCTGCTTTTATCTCCTCTTCACCCCCACTTGATTTCTCTCCTCAATTACTACGCAGCACGTTATATCTTCCCCTTTGTTGGCATCCCAATGCACCATTTCAGCTCCTGTTGGATCAATATGAATAACATTTGATTTGTAATAAGAGATGTGATCAGATACAAATACATTGCATGCTGGAGAACTCAACCGTTCGAAATAGATGAATTCATAATTACAAGTCAAGGTTTAATTCTACGTAATTTCTTCATGGAATAAACCGTGTGTGATTAGCCTGTGGCCTGCAGGTTGCCTCTCAGTGAGTGTGTGCATGTCTTAGTAGTTTTGGAATGGATAATAACTTGAGCGTTAATCAGCTTTGGTTAAATCCTCACATTTGTCTTGGGGTAAAATTGTCCTAATTCCTTTTCTCTTTCAGGTGTTTTGTGAAAAACACTCATAGCTCAGGGAACATTATCCTGTAGGACACGACATGTTTGTGTGTGTGTGTGTGTGTGTGTGTGTGTGTGTGTGTGTGTGTGTGTGTGTGTGTGTGTGTGTGTGTGTAAAGTGAAGACAAGACTGCCATCTATTGTTCACTTGTGATCTCACCATGTGTGCCTGCAGCCACTGTGGAGTGCTCAGTCTCCTTTACTTGTCCCCACATTTATTTTTAATTCTTTCATTTTTTTATACTATTAAACGCCATATGTTGTTTATGGATACAAAAGTGACTTATATTCTATCAGAAATGGCTTTACTTTAAAGCCTAAAATTCTAGATTCTGAATATTACAGCTTGTATCACTTTCTCAAACTAAATGTCTTGTGGCTGTATCACATTCTGCTATATTGCAGCTATAACTTAGACTCTCTGAAGGATTGCTGAATGAGAAATACAAAAGTGTTGTTCCAATAGATTTGACTTTATTCTGAAAGATTCACACTTAAACTGACATGTGCTGTTGTTTCCAAATCCTTAAACATTTCCCGGTGATGGAAATGTTCTTTCTCAAAGGCAAACTCTTCTGTGACTTCTTTTTGCACTTTAAAATGATTTTTGACTCGAATTAAAGCAAATAGGGGCCCTATAACTGTATGCTCATTTGAATTTGTTGCTTCCACTTTGATATGTTTCCATGCTTTGATGTTCAAAAAGCTCTTTATTTTCCTCATACTGACTGTGCTACAGCACCTCTTGGTCACCCGCTTGGAGATGTCCCACCTCTAGCTAGAGCTCCAAGGTACAACGCATTGGAGCTCTTGCCAATAGAAGCGCGACTGTTATATAGTGATGTCACTATGTTACGGAAGTAAACAAAGGAGTCTAATGGAGGCATTTCAGGCAGGTGGGGGGAGTTTGTGGGAGAGAAATTCCCAAACGTTCCAACCTTTGCAGTCCATTTACATGCACAAAAACCTATATAAGACACTAAAGGGAAAAGCATAAAAGGGCCTCTTTAATATTGAGGACCACCATTTCCCACAGTGTACATGCTTACATGATACGTTACATTACATAAACCTTATGAGCTGTTTCATACCAAATGAAATGTCAATATTAGCCAGTGGACAAAGTTTTCTTTTTATTCGCACTCGATATAAGTAACATTTCGGCAACGGGCAAATCCAGCCAGCACAAATACATGAGGCAAAAACGTTGTACTGTTATTGCTGTTATTTCTTTAAAGCTCTGCAGTGCAGTTGTTTGCCTAAAGATCCGATATGTGCTGCAGGATCTCCCCACAAAGTGCAATATGACGTTTGGCAGGTCTGAGCCTCTGAGTCTAAATCCAATATATTTCTTTACTTCTGACTCAATAAAGTTCTTGAGGAGAAAATTGCATTCCTCCAACGTGTGTGGAAGCTAAACAATTATCTGGTTAGTTTTGCTTCAATTCTGCTGGATTATGTGATGGGCTTAGTTGTGAGGAGTTGCAGCAGAATAATGGAAGAGCTCTCTTCAAGAGTTTGTTTGCAGCTTTAAAAGGAAAACATATAATTGTTGAGGCAATCATTCAGCTTTCTTATCATCACAGTTACTGTATTTTCACAATAAAGGTACATCTAAAAATGATGCACCTTGAGGGAAAGAGTGGAACAGATTATACAATACATTTTTTTTTGGAAAAATATGATGAATGTCATCCTTCAAAACAAAAGACCAAATGGAGTAATCATCATAAGTTGTGTCCTTTATCTCTTGCCTGTACTTAAGTAAAAATAAAAGTACAGTACAGAAAAACATTAGTTTTAAAGTAGTTATATTTGTAATGCAAAGTTGTATATTGTTTTCATTAGTTTACAAAAGAAAGACAAACTTGGAGGCTCATTAGTGGGTTTTGGTAGTCTCCAGCTTGTAGATATTTTCTTATTTCTCCAATTGTGTTTAAGACCTCTGTTACCTGGCACGTTGTCATAGCAACCTCTAGTTAGTCTAGATAAATACTACAGGATTTTGATAAGACTTAGCCCCAATTAAGCCAGCCACCACACATTTAGAAGGCCACAGTGGAAATCACACAGCCATAGTTCCCACAGGGCTTTTTATTCCACAAATCTCATCTTGCATATTTGTCTGCAATGGGACTTTAACAAAGTAAAGCCTCACATGATTAACTGTCAGACGAGATCAAAGCGAAACGTGAAATATTGATCTATGCCCAGTACATTGTGTGTGTGTGTGTGTGTGTGTGTATGTGTGGCCTAGCATTACTATACTTGTGGGGACCTAAATCTGTTTACACAGTCACGTGTGGGGACTCGCCTCCCTTATGGGGACATAATGGAGGTCCCCATGAGGGGAATCATTAATTTTAGGGTGAAGAATAGGTTAGGGTTAGGGTAAGGGTTAGGCATGTGTTGGTTATGGTTAAGGTTAGGATAAGTCTCCAGGAAATGCATGTAAGTCAATGTAATGTCCCCTGAAGTGATGTATGCATGGTATGTGTGTGTGATCTAAGCCTTTCCTCAGTGTGAACACCTACAATAGACAACATATAAACCTCAAACACACACACTCACAATCTCCCATTCACTTACGCAATCACATGACAACCTTAAGAAAAATGTAAATAATGATAAGGGATTTAATTATTTTTTTCACAATAATATTAATAATTATTATTATTTTTATTGTTAAACAAATTATAATCACAATAATTATAACAATGAAAATATAAATAATGTTAATAGTAATAATAATATTAATATAAACAGTTATAAATTGTATTTCTAAAGCGCTTTTTGTGGTTCGCAGATAAGATATTACGGTTACAATTATTTAAAAAATATTTTAAGAAACACTTCCTCTTAATGACACCCATAAAGCTACACAATATATATATTTAAAAAAAATGCTTACCTTTTTTATTATTGCTATTATAGGCTACAAGTTCACTTACTTATACTGCACCTATTTTAACCATTGTTGTATGCTTATTTATCTTGCATGTGTTTGCCACTTATTTAATTTGTTAGCCTATTTATTTTATAGTTTTACTTCATTTGCACCGTCCCATTGCTGTCATAACACTGTGGGAAAAATGTATGATATTTCTCATCCTGATATATGTACATATTGTTTTTGGAAAAACTGAATTGTCTCTAAAAGGCAAGCAGTTTTCCCTCATGGTGGTTTCTTAAGTGCCTGTCTGCCAATCAGAGGACTATAGGGGGAGGCAGAGCAGACACTGTGTCATACATCATTAAATGGAGCTTGGTTGGAAAGCTGTGGGTAAAGCAATATAAAAAATGCAGTCTTGTTATAATTGGGTAAATAATGACATGTCCAGGGGGCAGTTTGAGGGAAACTGGATGCTAGCGAATAAGTAGATGTTTTGGCTCCTGGTTCCTTGTTAATAATAGATTGTTGAGGGTGCAGGTAAGCAGACTATTTGACTGTCTTCTTGTTAAATATGACCCAGCTTTCAATATTTAGTATGAAAGTAAATAAGTAAGTTTGTTCTACCAATGCAAATATTATATACATGATTTCCAAGGCTAGTTAGTCTGTATGTAAATTCAAAAACATAAACAAATGTCATTACATTGGACCAAATGCAGAAACATTCTCTTTAAACCATTGTCAGTCTCTAAGTGAAGTAAGTAAGCCATTTAGAAGCAGAACACAGACACAATAATTCTCTTTTTATTTTGATAACAATAGCATGCCTTACGCCTCTCAATGGAAAATATAATAACTTTAGTGTCTCTAAAACATAACAAAAAGTCAAATAAAAAGTTAACAATACGTTTTTATCTTTCTCAAATGTTAAACGTATGTTTCCTTGTGTTGCACCTTTCACACAAAAAAAAGCATTACAAAAAATAAGATACAAATAAAATAAAGGGGTCCCCTATTATGCATTTTTGGTTCTCTGCTACGCACTACAATTCTTACCTGACTGCATTCAGCTTTATTGAACTCTCCATGTTGTTAATAGAAACTTCACCACAGAATGAAAACAGTTGACAAAGTGAACAATGTTGAAGTCTGCTCAGAGCAGAAATATTGAACGGTTACTGTTCTTATATCGAGTGAATCTCACATCATACCATAAGGAAAGTAAGCATATTAGATGCCACAGACGACACGACAGTCATCGGCCTGATCACCGACGGCGACGAGACGGCGTACAGAGAGGTCGAAAACCTGACATCTTGGTGCCAGGATAACAACCTCCATCTCAACGTCAGCAAAACCAAGGAGCTGATTGTGGATTACAGGAAGCAGCAGAGAGAGGGACACGCCCCCATCACCATCAATGGGACTACGTGGAGAGAGTCAGCAGCTTCAGGTTCCTCTGGGTCCACATCACTGAGGATCTGACATGGACTCTTCACACCACCACCATCACCAAGAAAGTTCGACAGCGGCTCTTCTTCCTCCGCAGGCTGAGGAGGTTCAACATGGACTCCAGGATACTCTGCAACTTCTACAGGTGCACCATAGAGAGTATCCTGACCTTCTACAGGTGCACCATAGAGAGTATCCTGACCTTCTGCAGGTGCACCATAGAGAGTATCCTGACTGGCTGCATCACGGCCTGGTACGGCAGCTGCACCGCCCTCAATCGTAAGACTTTACAGAGGCTGGGGAAAACTGCACAGAACATCACCAGGACGGAGCTGCCATCCATGGAGGACCTTTACTCCCAGCGGCTCAGGAGGAAAGCCCTCAGGATGATCAAAGACCCCCATCACCCCAGCCACAAACTGTTCTGTCTGCTGCCGTCTGGTGTCACCGCAGCATCCGGACTAAAACCACCAGATTCAGAGACAGTTTCATCCCACAGGCAAAAAGACTGTTAAACACCTGAGCCCTGTGCTACGAAGCTGTTTCAACCTAACCTGGATATGTTTGAGTTAGCCGGTTGGCCTAATCCAAAACATACGGCCTCTCGCTAAACGGCACTACGACGCGGGTTATCAAGTGGATCGCTCAAGCCAGCCGTGCCCTATCTATTTAGGTGCGCGTTTACATGACAGGGGTGGTATTTGGAGCATTCGACCAATCACAAACATGGAGAAGCGTACTGACAGCGCAGCGTCATACTTCCTCAATGAAAAGTCTATATAATTAGACAAATATGAAGACGTTAAACTTTAAACATCCATGACTTAAACACTTTATCCAGGATAAAAGCCACATAGTTGCACCTGCAAGGTGAATACAGCTGGTAAAAGAAAAAGTGTTTGAATGCGTACATTAACAGGTTTATGATATCACTGCCCGTAAGACACGATCTGACTTTAATTAATTAATGATTGACTCGAGTGTTTCGTCAACTTAATGTGTTGCTTAAAATAATACTTCTGCATACAGTATGTGGCACTGTGAGTGTTGCACGGCCAGATACGGCTCAGCTGACTGACGTGCAATATATTCCGTGTGTACATCGAAGAGATAATACATTTTACAGCATATAGACCGTAACTTTGATCCAGTTACTTATGTTGTGGCAGATATTTAAGTAAGCTTTCTTAACGCTAATGTTATAATAGTCAGATTGCTCTGAAGATGGGAGGTGATATTCTATTAATGTTCACGTTCACACAGTCGGTGATTTTTGCCGGCCGGCTTTCCTGCAACGGCAGTTTAAACTGTATTTCCTTTCTCCTGTAATGTGACTTGATCGCTTTAAACTCTGCACCCCGCTCCGCACACGGAGCTCTGATTGGTCTGCAGGCAGTGCTTTCACTGAGTTTAGCTCTTAGCCTGCAACCTAACCTGGTCCCGACCAGGTTAGCTGCTAAGCATAAGTTACCATGGAAATCTAGCCTGCTAAAAAGAGAACCAGCTTCGTACGACCGGAAAGCCGGAGTTTTCCCTGAATTTAGCCGGCTAAGCGAAAATCCTGCTTCGTCGTACAGGGCCCTGAGCTTGCACTATTTTTTTGTCTTAAATTGCACTGTTGAGGAACCTGCGATCAAAGTTGTTCATACATTACATAATTACATTAGTTTTGTTTATGTTATGACAATAAACCCTTGAATCTTGAAAAAAAAAAAAAAGTGTTGGGAGGGTTTCTTTGTTTTAATGTTAGCAATCAACAGTTTTAATAGAAAATTGTTGGATTTTGTAAAATGAGAGAAACACCCAATTCTTCATTTTTAAATGCAAATTGTAAACAGGAAGCAATATGTTTTATTTGTTTTATTTATCTTTTTGTCCCTTGGTTGACCTAAATCTTTATTTGTATCAATTGTGAGAGTCATAGACATATCTAAAAACACAGACATAGGAAGCCTTAATGTCCAAGCCCAATAAATCACACTAAAGACACACAATCTCTAACCAGTAACTACAGTATCCCTACTATATACTACATTGGAAAAAGAAAACAATGCTGTGACATGTAATCATCGAAAGAACCAAATGCACGATTTGAAAAGAAAAATCAAATATAACAGTTGCAAGAAATAAAGTTAATGTCCAATTCAGCTTTCACAAGTTTTTCATCCCTGCACACCGGAGGTATTCAACATCACTCTTTCTAAAATAATTCATCACTAAAGATGTCAAGGTTTCTGGTTTCACGCTTGTCTAATACATCTGTGTGGTTGCTGTTGGCAACAGGCACGACATAAGACTATACCTTGGTACCTTCAGCTGAAAAACATCAGGAAATGTATTAACTAGTCCCTAATGGCTCTACACGTTTAATAAGCAACCTGCTACGCTGAGTCTTGGGGCCAGAGTTAGTTCTGGGTTTTTAAACATTTACACATTCAACGCAGCTCTCATTAAAAGGAAGAGCGAGAGGAGCTAAACTCACGTTTTAAGATCAAAGATAACCTCATTTAAACGGTGGGCATCAAACCTGAGATCCTGTGTTTTTAATGAGAGCTGCGTCTGGGATTGTGTTTACTTGGATTTACTTCTGCAGCTCTAATATAGCCTTTGTTAATAAAGCCATACTATCTTAGTCTTTTGACATTATATGTTCTTATTTTAAGAATTTTCATTCATAGCAGGGCCATTCAAAAGAAGTTCAGCTGTATTTTTAGGCGTAGAGGTATCCGTAAAAGGGTCAGCCAAAAACTGGGAACCTGTCTGAGGTCATCAGTAACTTGTTATTGTCTGGCTTTATTAGTTTCATCCGTACCCTAATTAGGATATTTCCCTTTTTACACTGTAGGTTGTGTGCTCTGAACACTTGCTCAGTGGGTGAATTTTGATTGGATAGCATTGTCTCGAGTCGTACTCAGCCACACCAGAAGTGGCGATTGCCGCTTTTAACTAGTGAGCTAATTTGCTAGCAATGGTCATTCGCGGAACCAAATTAATACAGACTACTTTATTAACCCTATCAAATTAACAATGGCTTCTTTTGGCATCAGTTAAGAGTTTGGTAAAAAAACAACAACACATTTATAACTTTTATAGTACTGTGTTCATCGGAGCAATCGCGGCTGGTTGGGTATCTTCTGCTTCACAGCCAAAATGATGATGTGTAAGAAGTTTCCAGAGTTCCACACTCAACTTTTTCCCCGTTGTGACTGCCTTTCCCATTGGGACACATCTATACACTCATATCAGTAACTTTAAATACATAAGAACACGTTTTGTCTTAGTCTGGGTTGGATCCTTGCATGTAGTTGTATATTGTCATTGGGAAGTTTGGTTATGTTTGGCCTTGCATTGCCCTTCCTGGGTTTCCTAAAGTTAAAGTTACTTTCAGGCCTAAGTTACAGCGTCCTGTGTTTAGGTCCACCCTGCTCCACTTTCCAAAATCAATTCTTTCTTTTAAAACATAATTCAGTTTGGACAGTCCAAACAGCCCTTGAGTCACAGCAGAGTCAACAGAGCATGTCAGAACATCTTTAGCAGAGTGCAACTCACAGGGATAAAGTGCATACGTTGTGATTGGCTGTCCCCAGTGGATGCAGGGTCACAGATTCACAATATGAGCCTCACTGACAGAAACATTGCACAAGTCAAGGACTTTTCAATGCCTGGTGGCGCGAGACATCGATGATGAAAATCCCTAAGAGTTTCTGACATTGGACGTTTGTTAGTCTCCATAATGGGTATCAGACTTATGGATTGTGTTGTCTGCGTCGCCTTGAAAAATAGGATCTCTGCAGCACGCGTCATAAAGCATCCAAACGAATAACAGGAAAACCTGAGTTATATCTGCAGGGCAGAGAGACAGCAGCGCTACATCCTTGGTCCGATCTGATAAGGCCTCTATCAGGAGGATGCAAGCGGTTTTATACCATCATTTATGTAGGGACGAGACACGTCTTCTATTGATCTGCCAGCAATCCTAGGTGTCACGGTGCATGAGTAAAGGTGTGCGGAACCTTTCAATTACAACATCTGAGGCCAAGTCCCTCTCGGTCAAACATACATCTCTCAAATCTTGCAACTTGCTCAAATCCATGCATTTGTAATTATACTGCACATAATAATTTCCCTTTGACTGATCTTGACCCTGTACGAACTGCATCTTCGTTTTCCTGAACTACAAAGGAGTTTTTACATGATTCTTATTAAACTTCTGCTCAGATTTAAACTAATGAAGTCATGATGGGAACTATCTGAGGTCCCCACAGGTGACATACTGAAAAGATAAAGGGATAAGACGTCCCGCCCTACAGGTGCAACAGAAAAGTGAGGGAGATGCCAGTCAGACGCCGTCCAGAGATGGAATTTGTGTCTTTGGAGCCATTTTATGGGTGTTGTTGGCATGTCAGTTTATTTAATGTATATGTATAGTGCAATACTATTTTGAACACTTGGTGGCGGGGTTAAGCTGCACCGGGTGTATAAAAGGGGTCATAGGTGACCGGAAAGGACGAGGACACAGGAGGAAGAGCATACCGATTCCACCAGCCCGGCAGATGCTCACCACAACTATTGACTGTATCCTCCTGGGACCCAGCCCATTGAAAATGTCCACTGTAGTGGACATTTTGTTAACATGCATCTCCTTTGACTCTTTTGAGCTACTCTATCAATCCCTGATGTACTGTACAGAGGACATCCTGGTCTTTCCAGTGATATGTCATTGGTTAAAATTGCATGCTGGGAAGTTCCTCTTTCTTTTCATCCAAAATGGCTGGCATACCAAAAACAACATTTTATAGAAGCAGGAGGAGAAGTCAAATGTTGTTGAATAATTGTAATTTGTACCATGAAAATCATATATGTTCTTGTTTATTAACATGTGAGGAACTATATAATTAGTTCTGAAAGCAATTAAATAATTCAGGTTTTCAAATAACAGCCCTTTTATAAATGTCCATTCTAGTGGACGTCAGGACCGTCTTCATGGACTTATTGACTCAATATTGTTGCAGGAGACGGAACTGAAGCAGACATTTTCTGTACCAGATAGTTCAGGGAGATTCAGATGTTGAGCTCTCAGATGATGAGAGAGATGAGGATTTCACACCTGGGATAGAAGAGGGTCAAGAAGAAGGGGGGGAAAGATGCAGGAGGCTCCATGAGCGCACAGATACATACACAGAGACAGATAGGGACGAGCTGGAAAGACATGGCCCTCTGTGGGCCAAGAGTAGCACGCATGTCTTATTGTTGTTTTTATTTGAAGTGGAGCCATGAAACATGAGAATTGCCTCAGGAATGCAAGCTTTGTTTCTATGAGCATGGTCAAATGGAGACCACATCCATAAAACTAGTCAAGATGACCCTACAGCCCGTGCCGACTGGAGTCAATGAGGTACTTTTCCCAGTATATCGACTACAAAGTCTTTGAAGATCTGGAAAGATTCACCAAAAACCAAACTAGTTTTTTAGTGACCAAATAAACAGCAATGCTCAGAATAAAGGTGAATGTATTCTTGTATTAATATCACTCTATAACCATAATACGTTACATCTGTTAATTTTGGCTGTCTTTTCAAACTAATATGGTCCCAACGTCCTCGACAGTGGACATACTGTAACATTTTAAAATAAAATAAAATAAAAAAAGTCTAAATTGCAAGATGTTTTTTTAACCCTAAATAGGTAGGAAATCACAAAAAAAATGAAATTGGAAGATACTTTTTTTTCCTCGGGTCCCAGGAGGGTATAATTAAACCTTGGTATGTACTGTAAAACGCTAAATAAACATCATTCTAAACTGCAGCAAAGGACCGGAAAATCCTCTGTTTGTGTCTGCGTCTGGATCATTCTCCAGCCCTCCTGTGAAGTAATGGCAAAAGGGTATAGGACATTGGAATAATACAATTGCCATTACAGGGAGTTCAAACTTAGTAACGTTTGATGTGAATCCAAACTTCAGACAATGGGAGGACAATCAATATGCGATTTATAAATAAATAAAATGTAATAGTAAAACTGCTTTTGGCAACATCGGCAAGGCAAGGCAAGGCAAGTTTATTTATATAGCACTTTTCAACACAAGGCAATTCAAAGTGCTTTACAAAAAATGAAAGACATTAAGAAAATGGCATTTAAAATCAGTCATTAAAAAGAAAAGCTAATAAAATAAACATTAAAAGAAAAAATACATGGATAAAAGTTACAGTGCAGTATAAGATATGAAAAGTTCAATTAAAAGCAGCGACAAAAAGAAAAGGCAGCACACCAAAGCTCTTGAGATTACCTTTAGACATCATTTCGAGCCCTGGTGCGCAACCAAAATCATCTCTATGACCCACAAACACACTTTAAAAAAGAAGTATTTTTGGAGCTTATAACTTGCTGGCGATGCAATGCAGTCCACTGAAAAACCTGTTATCCCTACTCGATTTGGCCGCAACGAATGTCAGATTTTAAATAACTATTCTATCTTTATGTACAAAAACAGCACAAAGACATCATGCCTTTCAGTCAACTACATACAAATGAGGAGATGAAATAGTTCTAGCAATATACAGAGATCTCACACGGCTACAGGGGTCTTAACGTCTCAGAAGAAATGTAGCAAATGTTCACTTTTATGTAGAATGACATACTGCATCTACAGTTATGAGTCGGGCTAAAATCCTTCAACATGGATGGATATTTGTCTACCCCATGTTGACACAAAGCAACTCCTAAGACAATATGTAATAGAAAGTTGGAAAAATAAGAACTTTCAGAAAAGAGTTTCAATCAAAAGTACAATTCTGGGTTAACCTCACACTATTTAAGAGTTAAATCACGTAATGATTAAAGCAAACATTTTATTAATGCAAGATCAGATCTAATCAGGCAGAATAGGTAACAATTGTGTGGGTAAACCAAAGAGATTCAAATATTGGCCACTTGGAGTTACAGTACAGTTAAAGGTGTAATAGCAAGGGGTGAAAAAACGGGACCACTTTACAATAAGACTACCCTTATAAAGGATTCATAAAGGGTTTATAATTAGGTTATTAATTAGGTTGTAAACACTTTATTAATCATTAAGAACCATTTATAAACCAGTTCTAACATAGGCTCACTAATTGGCAAGATGACTAAGCCTTATATTGGCACTAGCTTACTTCGTCATCAGCCAGCATCATTGGTATTTGTTGTTCACTGAGTTGATTCCCCCCTTCCATCTTGATGTTTCTTGGCATCCCTTTATGACCATTTATTTACAAGTTATTAACATGTATAACTTTGTGTTCACCATTTATTAATGAGTTGTGTTCACCATTTATTAATGAGTTACTACCATTTATAATTAGTTTAAGTTATATCAAGCCTTAAAGTTATGCATAAATTAGGGCGCGGTCACATTGAGTGACAGGTCATTCAAGTGACTGCTGCTGTTAGCTTCCTGTCGATCTGCTAGCAGCTCCGTGATGCTACAGGTGCTCTGCCTGCTCAGCTCATCCGGGGAACATAACTTGAACTCGGCCGTGTTTGTTGTGCTGGTGCCTTGTGGACTATTCTTCATGCTTATATCGGACTATTGTGACCCGCTCCGTGTTTAAAACAGACGGTGCATGAATGCGGTTTTGCGGTAAGTGAAATTCAAGTACTTTATTTATGTGTTGCTTATGTTTTTAGTTAGCTAACGTTATTGAATGTTAAGGCTTGGGTTAGCATGTAAGCAAGTGGTTGCTACATCTGTGCTAACGATGCTAATTGTAGCCTCCAAGTTAAAACGTAATAGAGAAGTGTTAAGCATTAAGTGGGATAATACTGTAGAATAAACAGCTTCTGTTTGAGGTTGGTAAAATAAGGTAATTCTTGTAAGTTAGAGAGATATTTTATTAGGTAGGTAACTGTATGCATCGCTAAGGTTAATTTAAATTGGCTATGATCGATTATGTAGACAAGCTAACGTCAAAGTAGTGTTAGAGCGGCGTAGTGTATATAAAATTAACCTCACAATAAGATGTGTATATATTACAAATATTAATGTCATATTTCAAGATGATTACTTCGATATTACAACAGTGCATGACATTAAGGATTTTGGGAGATGAATCTAAGCTAATTTACAGATGGCCCTGAGCCCAATAGAGATTGCCCGGAAAAATGCACGCGGACGCACGGAGGGTTTTGGGGGGCCTCCCCCTAGACAATTTAGATTTTTGCAGGTCTTAGATGCTGTCTGGTGCATTCTCTAGACTGAATTATAAGATGAACCACCACAATATTACATTGTACAATTTCAATTTTATTCTTGTTTGTTTGTTTATCACTTGTTTGTTTGTTCTTGTTTGTGTTTGCTCGCTTGCATGCCCTGCATAGCTATAAGAAATACTTAAGTTGTTGGTCAAGACACTTTCCATCTGATGAAGGCCTTCCCAGATGTAAAACAGTAGAAAACATTACATTCAGTTATAACTGCCAAAACAAACATTATTTACACTATTATGGCCCCTGTTAAAAATGTTTGTAATGTTATCTACTGTAAGTTGGTCGAACGAATGCCTCCTCATCCGGAAGCTGACTGAGCAGCAGTCGAGAGGAGCCGAGCGCATCCGCGAAGCACACAAAATGGCGACGTCAGAGTTCCCGTTAGCCGGCAAACCTAAATCTCTCCGGTCAAAATAATTTCCCTTTAGCGCAATACCGCTTCAGTTGCGCCACTTATGTGACAGACAAGAATAGTCAATTATAATGTCCAACACTTAATGTGGAGAAAGAGATGTCCTGTATGGGTTGATTGTGCGTTGATCTGTTGGTAATGCCTCAGGGTTCCGGTGGGCATGTAAACAAATGCATAATGCTGCGCTATACTTTGTGGCCTCACCCGGTTGCATAGCGTCACTTATTGTTTAGGTGTCTTTTAATAAGCATCGGGCAGTCGTTAATGTCGAGCCCTGTACAATATGGTTGGTTGAGCTGGAGTTCATTATTGAGCTTACACGTTAACATCACTGTCATATCTGAAGAACGAACCCAAACCTTGTCATTTTTATTTATTGTATTACCAAATTGGTATCAAATAAATAGTAAGCATTGGTAACACCAATGCTGATAAAGTAAACTATTTTATTTGAGTATTTGTCTCTGGGAGAAGGTACTGTACCCAGTTCCTATGTTCGGCAGTTATAGACTGGGCTTTCTTGTACAAGAGAATAAAAAAAATAAATCAATATGGACCATTACTGTATAATTATCCTTAAATGATGTTATACAATGCACCTAATAAACAAGTATGGCATTTTGAAACATGATGTGCAACAATTGTACTGTAATTTTAAACTAAGATGATGTTATGATTTATTGTTTGTGTGGACGCTTTGGACATACCTGGAGAAGGACGAAATGGGTCTTCGGAATGATGGGAGTTAAAGACAAATGTGGAGACTAGTGTTGAAACTAGTGGAGAAACGATCAAGATGCCACCTTGTCCGGCATGTTAAGTCAGGAAGTAGCATTATTAGTAATGAGTGGAGGGCATTGCTGAGTAACATGGGGTACAACCACTGCACCATAAACCACAGCAGGTGGTTTGTGAACAGCCAGACTGGCAGTCATATCCAACACATAGAAAGAGCCTGGTCGACCGTCAAAGGACATGTCCGTAGACTGAGAGGAAACCGTACAGAGAGTTTGTTGGAGTAACACCTCAAGGTTCTTGAATGGTCCACCCTGATGGACTGCTTGGACGCTTGTTCAACACACACAAAGCCTTTCCAGTCTGAGTACCATTATGTCTTACCAAGTCTTTCATTTATGTCTGAGAAAAGCTTTTATGTTTAAATATGTGTTTAAAAATGTTTTGCTTGGGTCTGTTGCATCTTACTTTCCATGTCATGTGAAAAATGTGTATTAGGTCAGTGTGAATGTTATAACTCAATCATAAATGGACATGTGTATTAAACTTAAAAACAACGCACCCTTTCAGTAGTTATAAATGTTAGTGACTCACTAATAGATGGTGATGTGTTTCACACTTTACAATAAGGCTCCCTTTTACCCATTATAAATGTTAGTAACTCATTCATAAATGGTCATAAGAGATGCCAAGAAACATCAAGATGGAAGGGGGGGAATCAACTCAGTGAACAACAGATACCAAAGATGCTGGCTGATGAAGAAGACGAAGTAAGCTAGGTAGCTAATATATTGGCTTAGCAGTACAGATAAATGTGGGCTCACTATTTGGCAAGCAACAGTTGCCCTGTTTATCTCATGTCTTATAAAAGCGTATTAATGATTTATTAAGTGTTCACAACCTAATTAATAAATGAATTACAAACTATTCGTAAACCCTTTACAGTGTTTCCCCTACCATTGTCTTGGAGGGGCGCTGCGCCCCGCCAACGGAGCCCCGCGCCCTCCCTGAAATTCCAGGTGTTTAAAAAAATAATAATAATAATAATAATTTTCAGACAGCACCCCGCCAAAGCAGTAAACCTAGGGGAAACACTGCTTTATAAGGTTAGTCTTATTGCAAGTGGTACCGAAAAAACATATGCTTACAGTGGCGAAGGAAATGCTCTCTTTGATTTGCTGAGACTTAGTCTGTTGCTTCAATTTTCTCAAAGAAAGATGCCAAAACGAATATTCCTACCAATTTAGAATGACCAGTTATTCCCCTATGGTATCCCCATTATTAACTGTCACAGTCATATCATATTCCTTATCATATTATCCACAAAATGCTAGATTGAACTTCCAATAAGCCTCACTAACAGCGTGTCACCTGGTTCAGTCTTCAATAACAGACCAACTCTGCTAATGACCATATAGAACAGGCTTTAATTATACCATGACCTATACCTTCTTTCTTCTCTTTACTAACAATGTGTTGAATCTCTCTTATACACAGATCCACCTATACACCCATGCACACACACATAATGACGTGATGCAATTCAAAGTAAGAGGTTGCTCTATAATGAGGGTCATCATAGCAGACATGGACCCAGTTTATTCCCACATCATTATCACTTTTTCCTCTCTGCTCTTTTAAGAATACCCCTATGTTATCTAATTGTACACACGAAGATACAGGCATGCATGCAAATCAAAGTATACTGTATCATAGTTTCAGTACAACTTTTGTAAAAATACGTTTTGTAGAAGCCATGCTCACAACATCACCACTGCGAAAAGACATCTTTGACACACTCCCAAATTCCTTTAGTTAAAAAAAAAAACATCAATTTTTCAGGAAGTTATCTGAAACCAAACATGTCACACCTTAGTGAAGTAGAATTGATAATAGTTGCATTATACAGGAAATTAAACATACTTATTATTACATTCTTGGGATCCATCAGGCTGAACATATTTGAGCAGTTTGGGACAATGGACAACATTTTGGGGGTTTATCTGGGTGTATCTGCGCCATTTTCCATCAACCAGTCATTGTTGCAGTGAGATTAGCAATTAAGCAAGAATGGAGTTGAGAACTAATTCAACCGGATTGTTTCACAAGTAACCAGTTTACAAGCTCATTAAGAGCTGAGAATTAAATCACTGTAAAACTTTATCCGGTTAGCTCTATTACATTTCGTCTCATAATCAGAAGATCGTGGGATCTAATCCAGCTCTCCTTGAACATATCCCCACTAAGAACGTGACCTTCAAAAGAACCAGCACACCTTGTTTTCACTATGAAAAGCAAACACTGCCACAATACATTATGAAGATCATGCAGCGCCACAACATTTATGGAAAGCGAACAGTGCCACAATACGCAAATATTTTACGAATGACTAAAATACTTGTTTTTTGGCACGTATTAGGGAGTTTCATTATAATCCAGACACTGAAAACGTTAAGGCGTGTGCGGGTTGATCTAGTTCATTAGCTATCTTATTTTATTTTTGATTTAATAACAGACTATCTTAAACTATTCCATACTGTCTGATGAAACTTTATTCAGACATAGTAACAATATCCCTTTCAATATCTGCTTAACGGCTGAATTATTTGCACAATGCCGGCAAAACAGTCATTTTCTCTGAGGGGAATTGATTTGTTTATATTATCGCTTCACTACGGCGTAACATACATTTCGTTTTTATAGTTTTATGGTTAGGGTTAGTGTTTTTTATTATGGTGTGTAAGCTTAACATTTTAAGCATATTACAGAAGTACACCACAAGTGTGTCTGCAATGGGAATCCCAAAAATGCTCAGCAGAGAGATTTGTCCAGTTTTAACAAGGTTGCTGGACAGTACATTTCCCCTTTAGCTTTTCTTCATAAAGCTACATTTATTAGGATACAGCAAGTCAGAACCTTTTTGGCCTAACAAGGTGGAGGCCATTTAATGTGACAGTGGCTGTGAGAGCAAACATTTGGACAGCAGGGGAGTGGTAGTCGGTTTGTACAAATGTAACAAGGCTGGTGTACGGAGGACTGTCTGCCTGTCACACACGTCACTTTGGACGCCACTGATCAAATTCTGACAGCCTTGAGGGAATGATGCATCTCACTGTTATCCAGGATTTCCCCCCCAAAAATCCACAGCACAGAAAGTGAGATACAATTACAGGTCGAAGCAAATGGACACCTCAATTGGTAAAACAAATACTCCAACCCGTTTTCTTTATGTGACGAGAGATATTTACAAAGCTCAGAGTCTAAAACCATGCAAAGGTTTCTTTGAGGATAAATGGTTAACTAGGGGTGTCAACATATAATAATTTAGTAAATTACTGGTTAGTCTTGCCTATCGTCGACTTATTGGTGGATCGGTGGGTTTTTTGGTTGATTGTTCCCCTTCCGTTTTATGTTTCTTACAAGATATTCACATATAGCATAAAGTCAGCTTTTTATTTCTGCTGATTGCATTTACGCTCCAAAGAAACGTGTGTTGGCCACAAAGCTTATATTCTGATATACCGAATCCAATGGGAAAACCCCATTGCCTTAAGTCGAGGGAGTCTTACAACAATATGTCATCACTGCATCTATTTAGCCTAGGGGGTCAAACAAATAAAGGACAGAGTCTTGAACAGCATGTGTCCGTACCATGTGCTTGTATGGCACGTTAATGGATGTTTCAAACACTCTAACATACATTTATTGGCATCGCCATATGTGCCGACAACTAGAACAAGGAAAAATAAACCTTATTTATATTTTCAGTTTAATGCCTACTAAGGCCTTTTGATGTTTTCATACAGAAGTTTTTTAACTCTTTCTTAGTTTCCAATGAAAATAATAGACTAAAGTTGCCAGCTGTCTTTGACACTTGCACTTCTGTCTGTTCAAAATAAATAAAAAGAAAGTATCATTGTGCACTTGTTTTTTGTTTGTCAAAATTGCAACAAACTGTGACTCCAAAGCCGGCTTAAACCAAACCGTAACCTCTGTTTACATCCTGACACTCTTTTCCTATAAAGACCGCTAATAAGAATATTTCTGAAAATGTTTTTGTCCCTTTTGAGTGGTAACATGTGATTTCAATGTTTTAATCATTATAATTTGAACAGATTTCAGCACTAACTGCTCATGGACAGTTATTTATGTAGACGGTACCATTTGAGCACAGGCTTCACTA
>CALSBZ010044417.1:561827-587986 GCA_943591055.1 Gobionotothen gibberifrons | reverse complement strand
GTAGTACACAAAAATAACTATTATTTGAGATTAAAGTTGTATATTGAATATAAACATATGCATAATGAGCTCTTTTTGAAATGAAATTATACGACTCAACAATATGTTTTCATGTTATAGGCATTAAGTGGGATCACAGTTCTGCATGTAGACTACAATGTTGTAATGGAGGGATAGTGCAGCATGTGTTACATAGCAAACATAGAGTTACTAACATAGTTAAATAGCAAGGTGGTTGACTATGTTGTGTTCCTATATTGTCCATTATTTCTCTAGCATTCCCATTATTAATAATATGAATTTAAGCATCACGTTTATTGCTGAGGTCAAGCATGGATTATCAATAGGCAAAAGTGTTCAGCTGCTGTGGGAATACCCCGACCCTGAGGTGATCCAAGGGCTCTACTTTAGGCATGTCACTGTTCAGGGTATATGCAGGAATCCTGAAGTCAAATGGAATACCTTTTAAGACCTTTTTTAAGACCCTTTCCATACATTGTAAGACCTCATCTCCACTTTGAGTTTTAACCGGTTACCTTGGCGACACATTTTACCTCACATTCACTATATACAGTATTGATTGTCCTTCCTCCTTATCTTCCAACCATTTGGACGCAAACTTGCATTTCCCCATAACGATGTTGTTTAACAACCGGCGTAAACGGAGCTTCGCGCGCTATCAAGCAGTGAGCGTGCGATGTCCTGTTCAGATGACGTCACATCCAACGGGATGCCATAAATAAACTACACAGAATCACACTACACACCTACGCAATGATTACATTCAGGCAGACTGTAGAATACAACCTCTTTGGACCATTTATATACTTATTGAAAACAAGCTACAGAATGTAATACCTTGGAAAATGCCGTTTAATACTTTTTAATAGCCTTCATTTTCGCTAAATTGATTGATCAACTTTTAATACTTTTTAAGACCCCGCGGACACCCTGCTGTTTAGTCAGTGGTTAATAACCGCTCTTTATATGGCACTTTTTTCCAAAAGGCACCGATTGCAGGGAGCTAATGTAATATGCAAGGCAATGAAAGAAACATCAGGAGCAGTTTAGGTTCTGCTTTAAGAACAGGAGAAGCTGGAGATCAAGCTACTGAGGTTATTACTGCAATTGTATGCATTGGGAATACGTTGTTAACACTGTATACACCTCTGAAGCTCATTATATACAGAAGCTATAAGGGCCTCAAATCCACACCTGCATTATTACCTCATCTTGCAGAGGCGCTATGTGTTCAGACTTTACATTGTGTTTCATTCACAGAGTTAGGCATGTGCAATAATACTGTCATTATAGAAGTATTCCTATTATTGTTCAACAACCATCACACTTTGCCAACTTCCCTGCATTATGTTTGTACTGCTGCTTATTTTTCTATGCAATAAGGAATTATGAGCAACATTAAAGCAGCACTAGTTTTCAGTTTGACTCCAATTGAAGCAGATAGTGTGGCCAAAGTGTTAACCTGTTGCTTTCCTTGTCTAACTTCGCAGTAATGCCTGTTGTGTTCCCGGATCTTAGCAATTACTTTGGTGATTAAACTGCTACCAGGACTGTTCGAAATGCTGACACAAACTATGGTATACACCAACAATTATGTATTTCTTGGTGGAATGTCATTAGGATAAAGATATACGGGAATTGAAATAAAAACATGCATCACCGAAAGAGAATGATAATATAGTGCAGGGGCTACTGTGTATGTAGAGCTGAATCTGTAGTCCACACACACTCTTTTTACATTTCACAGGGAAGTTGTCACCCACAGAAATCTTCACCCGCCTTACGCACGTTCTCTTGAAGCTGCAGATAAGAGAGATTTCTGCCACAACCTTCCCCTTGTGAACGCGTAATGACAAGCGTGGGTGTTTACCTCGGCGCAGGGAAGGTTCAAGCGTACACCATAACGGTCCTCTTTTTCCTCTTTCTGTATTCCTTGTGCAACCCCCACCCCCGGGCCCCCCACCCCCCCCCAACCCCCCCCCCGCCCCTTCCCCTCGCTGCAGTGGTAATTGGGTATGACATGGGATCAACGTGCGGGGAGCGAGGATGCATTCGAATGCGCCTCACGTCGTCTTCCTCACGCCGTCTTCCTCACGTCTCTTTTCCTAACCTGCTGCCTTCCAGCCCCTTGCTCACCGCTGTTACCGTAGCAACATCTGTGTGACCGCATCCCACCCCCTCCAACCCCCGTGTCATTTATTTTATTAAGATTGGCCGCTAGTGCCCAAATGTGTGCGTGTGTGCAACAGCTCCACAGCGAGGTGCATAGCAGCAGAGGGTTGCCAACATCCGAGCCAATTACCGCAGCCTCACTACAGAAACGAAAGCTACAACTCAAGGAAGAATGCCCAACGAGCAGAGAAAAATGTAGCCGCTGGAGTCAAACTGGTTACATTAAGTCAATTGAGTACATTATTGCACACCTGGGTACAACCATATTTGGCTCACAGGAGACACACACCTGCCACGGAAAAGGCCACACAGCTTTGGCAAAATAATCCACATATTTGTTCTTCTCATGTCAAAATATTAAACACGAAAAGGTGAATTGCAGTTGTTTTAAGCATTCCATTTCTGTTTTCAACCCCGCATTTCTTTTTCTCTATTTATTTGCAGCTCAAGCCTGAGGACAGCAGTTTTCTTTGTCTTCCTAATTATTTTGATGGTATATCCCACAGGCTAAGAAGCTGGGAGGTTGAGGACTAGCAGCTGTTTGTAAGCAGATTAAATATGAATCGTGATACAAATTAATGTCTTCAAAGAGGCGTTGGTTCATGTTCATTGTCAAACCATCTGTTGCATCACTGTGAGAAGACCCTACTGAACCTAATGCTTGCCTCCTGTTTCAAATGAGTATTTTGGTATCGTCTTTGCTTCGGAAGATGAAAGAGAATGTTTGTTTACCTTTGTTATAACCAGAGAGAAACCTGACAAAATGTACTTATATATTCCGAACATTCCCTGGCTAACCCTGACCCTGAGATCGCTCACAATACATTTTCTAGAGAGCCATTCCAGACGTTATGCTTGAGGACATCACACATTTGAGTTTACGGTAGTCAATGGGATTTCTACACCGGATTTCCGAAATATTGCAGAAAATATGATCTTTTGCAAACGTTTATGATACTTGCATTACTTGCATTACTTGTGTCCAGCAAGATAATCTCTGCATATAAACAGAATGTTATGATGTTTACAGTTACATGACTTCGCATCACCACCGCTAAGCTAAAGGCAGCTAATGTCCATTGACTTTGAGTAGTAAAATGCTGAATCATTTTCGTGTTTTTGGACTCATTTGTGCAACACTCTATAGCCAATATGGTTTTTCCAAGGCTAATCCAGCTGGAGAACGGCTTATTTAGGTTAATGCAGGCCAACAAGTATATAGTTGACTAGTTGTAGGGAGGGTATGAATAGCACATGTAGCAGAGTTATTAGTAGATAAGAAGATAATACTCACTTATTTGTGTTGCACCTCACAACTCCTTATCCAACAAGGCGTCAAAATGTTCAAATTGATATGACATGTCAGCAGCAAACCCTTGTGGAGCAGCTACTTTGTCAGAATACAGAAGCAGAGCACTGGTGTCTGTTTAGAGCACAGCAAAACAATGTCATGTTTTTTTTTCATGCCATGAAGAGCCACAAAATGATCACATGTTGGATTGGAATAAGTCGTTTTTAACACATCAGTACACAGTACAAATAATTACCTTTCTTGGAGTTAGAGGCGTGCAGCCTGTTGCTTTCAGCTATCCATCCAACAGCTCTCTGTTGCTGCTCAATCATTGCCTGCAATTATTCAAACTGGGCCACTGACAGTGTTGTAGAAGCATTTTGGGTCAATAATAGTGGTCAGCACTCACTATTTCTGAATGAGAAAAAGTCCCAGTTTCACCAGTTAAAAGTTTTTAATGTGAACTAGCTGTAGTAGGAGTTTTTGTTCCAGCAGTAACTTTATAAAGCTCTACTAGAGGAGGCAACAGTAAGTCAATGGGTTCAATTACTTCATCAAACAGTGTTTAATGCTGTGTAACACATTATTAGCACCCTCTGCATACAAGTAGTTCATGGTTTCCACAACTTCTTTCAAATGAAATTCAAGGACTTTTTATGGACTTTCGAGATAATTTCCCCTTAAAATCAAGGATCTGAAACGGCACATATTGAGACACAACACATACATTTTCAATGACCAATTTCTATTTATTTTCAAAATCTTCAATTGTTCTATCCAATATTTACACACTTTCAAGGATTTCAAGGACCCTGGGAACCCTGTTGTGTAAGTATTTGTAAAATGTCAAACTGTAATGTTTTGCTTTGTCTGTACCTGCATATTTAATAGACGATCTAATTCACAAACATACCTACATATACCTGAACTACTCAACCTGTGCCATACAAAGCATAGGTTAGGTGAGAATTTTGAGGTACATGTAGGTATGTTCATTGCTCTTTAGTTATCAAAAGATAAACTCCAATTATACTTGATTTTTACAAAAAGTAAGTAAGTATACATATAAGGTGAAATATAGTGTGAAAGAAAGAACTTTAGACACATACTGTACCGGATATGAATGGTTTAATAAAATCATACAATACATCACAGGTTTGGTGGATTTAAGTCATGGCCAGGATTACCTGAGCTTATTCCTGTGTTGTTAAAAAAATATAAAACCAAAAAACTCAAAAGCAATAAAACCGAATCAGTTCTTCTTTTTCAGTCAAAAATCAAAACAAGGACGGTCCCTATGCACTCTTCATCTCACACCTGAAATGATTTCCTTCCTTTTCATACCGACAAAGGAAGCAGAGGTTTGGACGAAAACTGAATCTCACATTCAGATGATGGAGCGTTGACCCTGAATGATCTTCACAGCACAAATCTCAGAAATACTTTCCGCTGATCTGGTGAATGACTGAATTGAAAGTGTACCGACTCCGACCATAAATCTAATACTCACTCATTTCTCTTTCGAAACGCTTTCCCTGCAGAATTTAACAGTGCAGAATAATAAAGCAACTTTACCAGATGATACTGCAGATAAATAGCATAATAAGAACTTTTTTCTTTTAAAACATGGCATGCTAACAGCAAATCTCTCTCATAATTCCAAACAGGAAAGCGACAAGTGCCGCTCCTAGTGCCAAAGTGAAAGCCTACGTCAATAACACTTTTACCCTTTTCCTGCCACTCTTCATCCGTGATTGACCAGCAGGTTCTAAGAGAAAAAAAAGAAGAAGAAAGAACCGAGAGTTAGTCCATCTGCACTTCGGCCACACCCTCCGACCTTTTACATGCTCTTAGGTGAAAGGACTGTCCGTGTTCCCGGCACACTTTCCTAGCTTTAACGGAGCAGAAGTGAAAGGTCAGAGCTGCTAATAGTAGGGTTAATTATCTCAGTAATGGAAGTGAACCTGCTGAAAGATGTTCCTCAGCTCTACATCGATAGTTCACAGGCTTTCTCATGTTGGGACAAATTGCACCTACGAGAAGACAAAGATGTGTCCTTTATCTTGGTATGTCTTTAATGATGCAGTCTGTGTTACATATTTTATTTAAGAAACAAATAAGGCTCTTTTTCTTCCCATATATCGTTGGTTTTGTCCAATGTACTTCAAGTTTGGGCCATTTAGTTCTACTTTACATTTAAACACATACAATCTGATAGCCAGGCCTTGATTCATCATGTGGTTACATTACTTTGTATATGTTGGGTATGTTTAACAACAGCAACGTTTTCAATGCGGTAGAATGAAGGGAAATATATAAACTCAAGTGAGTGGCATCAAACAGCCAATCCTACAGCTCTTAATACTGTAAGTGTTATCCCAGCAAATGCATATAGACTTTCTCATATGTCCTAATTGAAGGTAATTACCTAGGCTAATTAAATTCACATATCATGATTTGTAGAGGTAGCATATCATAGTATTTATTGTTTATCATGATGTGCAGTTTGATTTTGAAAGAGATTCACGCAATAACCTTTAATAGACGCGAACCAATACAGGATTATGGAGACCAATTTGGATGTTTGATTGGAAAGATTCCCATTAACAAGGTATCTTCCATCATGCTTGTTTTTTTTTTTTTTATCATTTCAGTGCCTGTTGCCTTTCACTCAATCCAAGTAGTGCAACCTGCATCTTTCAACCAAAGATCAATGAGGTCCTTGAAACCCGAGCGTCTCGTATCCCTGTGAGAAGACGACAGGTCTGACAACAAGGATTCCAAGCTACATTGCGCAATTTCGTCTCAAATACTGGGAAAGGCCTACAATCAGGCAACTAGGATCAATTAAAACCTTGAAATCCTGGCAAAATAATATACGTATCGGGCCAAGGTGATAACTAGCCAATTGAATAGAGCTTCACCACCATTTAGTCCAATTCTTATAACCTTGAGTGCAACCTATCAAAATGATCAATAAAAGCTAGTTATATACAGTACCTTTTAAGTGAGATGGTCTCAATAGCAGTGTATGGAGAGGTGTTAAATGATAGGTAATTGGCCTTCATTGAGAAGATCGATAAACTCTTTGAAGCCTTGGTAGTTATTTATTAAGTTTTCTAAGGGAGACAACCGGATGGCTACTAGCTACGATTATAAAAGCTGATTACCACAGGAAGACTTGACCCTGACTATTGCATTGGATTTTTAAATGCAGATGTGACACATTCAGCTCTAGACATATGCAGTTTTTTTATTGGACAGCTGCACAAGGCAAAAGAGGCAGTTTTTAATAGTATTTTTAGTGAGTGTTTGCAAAGTGCGTCGTCATTAGTGCCGATTCCCTTAAGGAAGGATCATGCAAGTAACAGGTGGAAACACGACATGTCATTATTATTCCAAATAAAAAGAATAATAAAAAGAGCACATACTGGATTTATACAAGCTGGTGAAAAAACATGTATTAAAGAGGCCCTATTAGGATTACGGGGGTTTCCCTTTCCCTTTAGTGTGTTATATGGGTTTTTGTGGATGAAAATGGTGTGCAAAGTCCCAAAGTTGACGCCAGACAGAGTTTCTCTCCAAGACACCCCCCCCCTGCCTGAAACACCTCGATTGGACTCCTTTGTTTACTCCTGTAACATAATGACTTCACTATGTAACACACTATTAAAATAAATCAATAGGAACGTGAGCATTCCTTTCAAAAATCACTCTATTAATATGTAACAAATATATTCCATTTCAGAGCAGAAGAAACAGCCTTACTCTGCACATACATCATTCAGCAGTGCACAGTGAAGCTCCAACATTCAACTGTATGAACAAGCAATACTTTGAAATGCAGTGTGTGTGTGCGTGTGTGTGTGTGTGTGTGTGTGTGTGTGTGTACGAGTCTCTTTAATAACAATCTCAAATTCGCGTGGCGCGTTCTCGCGGTAGCCAATCAGCAGTGAAGATCTCAGCCACTGACGTTGTATCAGAAAACCAAAACAGCAGCTCGTTAGCACACAGAGCTCACAGCTCCTCATATCTGTTCAGAAACTGGACAAAAGTTAAACATGAACAAAACACAGACTGTCTGTGTCATGGCGAATACAGTCCCTGCTTTATTTCTGTCTTTAGGCCGTTGTTGTGAGTTTGGACGGAGCAGCAACAGGTTAGTTTAGCCTGATCAATCCGATCTCCATTCGGAAAACACGCATTTTAAAAGGTTCTTCGCCTGCCGTCTTGTCTGCACACTTGTCAAAGCATTAATTCATGGTTTTTACTAACCATTATCAGTATTTTGTTACTTCGGCATCATTTTGAAACGTGTATTACAATTAAATCATGGTAAAATATGTTAATTTGTAGTTGAGTCTACCACAGTATTTACATGGATATAAGCCCCGCCCTCTCTCCAGCGCGTCCTGTTTGAATGACAGGAGTAAACACAGCTGACAGCCGCAGTGAAACTCCAGCGATTAGAGCAATGCGAATATTCATATCGCGTCCGTTGTGAACGCAGCATAATGCAGTTCAGAGACCAGGGGCCTCATTTATAAAGGGATATACGCTCAAAAAATGGTGTACGCCAGTTTCTACACAATGTTTGCGATTTATAAAATACTAACTTGACGGGAAAACGTGCGGTCCTCCACGCAAACTCTAACCCATGCGTACGCACTAAGCACAAACACGGGAGGGACGAGAAACTGCGACACCGTTGGCAGAAGGAAGAATGGAGAGAAATATGTGGAAATAATACCATAAATAAAATGTTACCTCTCATTTATCATATAGGAAGAATTCATTTTCGCAAATTGATTAAAGCCAATCTTAAAATGATTAAACAAACAACGGATATGTTATTTAAAACCACCTCGAATATGTTCTGTTAAAGGAGGGGTAGGTAAGTTTGAGAAACAGCCTCGAGTGCACAAAAATTCAAAAGTACACAACCGAAAAGAATCCGCCCCTTCCTCAGACTTCCTACAGAGCACCTCCTCCAACACACATGAACGCGCACACAACACCCAAGATCATGATAATGAATGTAAAACAAATGTATAACAAAGTTATTGTCAGTGCTTATATTTTTGAAGCTAGCATGTTTGTTTTGTGAAAATATATTACAAATGTTACGTCTAGCTGAGGAGAGCAGGCTGCGGTAACCAAATCAAATCAAGTTTTATTTATATAGCACATTTATAAACGATTTTTGATCGAGCCAAAGTGCTGTACATATAATAAAAATAGCCTACAGTAGGGACACTTTACATTAAATACAACAGCACAGATTATTCAGAATATCAATATGAGAAAAACGACACCCTCTATCCTTAGAACGTAACGTTACATATCAGGCAAAAAAAAGGTTATCAATACTACACAGCCCAAGTTGGTTTTGAATGTTTATTTGAAATATTTAGCGTATTCATCTATCATGTTCGTCGACGAACGAAATACAGTACCTAATTACCTAGCTACGCTAGACAGCGTCTGCTAAATGAGTAAATGTAAATGCTATGCTACCTAGCGTTTGTTTCTGTTATTATCGGTGACACATTGAGACACACAGGGGAGAGCAACATACAGTTCAGCTATGCTGCATACAGACAATGTGTTGTGTGGCAATATGGAGCCCTGGGACAGGGTCACAGAGTGATTATTCCCAGTTGCTGTGTCTGGAAGATACGCGACCGGTACCCAGATCCACATATAAGCTCACAACAGTCCAAGAGAAAAAGAGTCGAGCATGGCGTCAGCTCCGGCCCGGTGTGTTCCATAAGTAGTCGCCATCGTTGAAAAGCAACTCCGATATTGACTCTGGTTTGACTTCTCCTAGTTCCCACTTTCTTTTTCTTCATAATTTGCTCCATGACAGTTTTTCTTTTGCGACCGAGTGCTGCTAGAGTGCTGCTGCTCCCGAGCTGCTGCTGGGAGACGGGAAACACGCCCAATGACGGCGCGCGCAATGACTGCACGAGTGTGTGTGTGTGTGTGTGTGTGTGTGTGTGTGTGTGTGTGTGTGTGCACAAGATTGAAGGCTGACAGACAGGTCGGCCAACCAGTTATTTTAGCCGGCCCGGCTAAAATAATTGGTCGTAGTTTTTACAGTATTACGCAGTTTTTACAGTATTACGCTAGTATCAGTATTAATATTTTTATGGATTTTTTTTCAAAGCACTTAGAATATGCATTGCTATCAGGATATTAAGAGCATTCCATGGAATATAACAAAAAGTGTATCTCGAGCCGGTTTCTCAAACTTACCTACCCCTCCTTTAATGTTATGAAATGTTTTCTCATAAATGATGCGGTAAGCAGGAGGACAGAATTACGTCTAAACTGACGTCGTGTTGCATTTCTATTGGTTGTAGATACGAGCATGGTTTTATATACTATCATGTTTAATCGTGTTTAATGCCGTTTGCCAAGACTTGATAAGTCGCTCGTTAAACACACGAGGTATGGAAACTAAGAGCACCATATGTGGTAAATTGGACAGCTAATATAACACAACACATTAGTTGTATTTCCTTTAACTGGTGGGTATAGAGTTGCTGCGGGGAGGGGGGGGGTTGAGATGCACAGGCTGCAGTGGAGACGCTGCGCACAGCTGATCGACAGCTGGGACACAAACCACCAAATACAAAAACATAATTCAGATCCAGTCGTCATGACTCCACTCTGGAGGGATTCCCTGATCATTTCTTACAGTTTCTCATCAAGGGGGGGTCTCCTGTCCCCGGTACAAACACACTGCCTGAGGAAGGCTATGTGTATTTTTGTTGTCATTAACTTTTTCGGACCACTTATTTATTTATTTTGGTGACGATCCGACCTCCATGCTGCTACTCTGGTTCAAACTGCATCCACCAAACAATATGATTTATCTCAACCTCCCCAAAATAACCTACACAGTGTGAGATGTCTTTTTTAGCTGTTCTGTCCTCATTTCCTGCGATCTTCTTCATGCAGTCAGTCAAAAATGAATGAATGAATGGGCGTTTCTTTGACTATTTATAGGCAAATATGGGCGTTACGTGAAGCCCACAAAAGCTGCACCGCATTTCGAGTCGGTTGGGATTTATAAAGGGAAACAGGCGTAGGACGTGCAGTACGCACTTTCCTCGCCGGTACGCAATGTTTGGTGAATCGGAACATGTCGGAACATTTCTGTACCTATTTTTTGGATTTCTACTACGTAAGCAACCTTCCCACGTGAATCCTACGCACTGCGTTATACATGAGGCCCCAGACCACTGCTCTGACACTTTTAAAGCAACTTCGAGATTTTAGCAGTGTGAGGGGCACAAAGGCCATGGTGCACCCCCCACTTTGAGAAACACTGCACTAGTCACAAAATACAAATATGAAAATGTTATGTTATCTTTTATTCTGCAGGAACAGAGGATGAATTATTAATTCCACCCGAAAACACAACTCTCCTTGTGCAATTCTTTTTCCATTTAATGCTTTGTTAAAAAAATATATTCTGAATTGACCATTCAAGTTATCAATAGAAGAGTAACATATATTATTTATCCATGATTCTTTATCATAGACTCAAGCTTAAACCATATTCTCTTTTAAATGTCCTGTGGTGTCCTATTGAGAAATCAATAAGGTTTAGCCCTGCCTGGCTTCGGAAGGTTGTTTCAGAATCACCCCTGGTCTGAAGTCTCCTGGTAACCCATGCGCAACAATGCAACGAGCTGAATTGACTGAGGGCCTGGGGTGCATTGACCTGTCTGAGAGGCATTCATGTACTTTAGGTGCATGCATGTGTGTGTAGACTAGAGGCTCATGCTATCTGTTCTAAACACTGCAGAGACCGTTCCAGCTGTGAAGTCAGACCATTAAAACCACAGAGAGACTGAGAGAGCAGGGTGATCAATATGGCTCCTCTCATCCCATCCCTCCGATTTCCTCTACTCAACTTACATTCTCTTCCCTCCCTTATCTTTGGATTTTGCCTTATTCTGCGCTTGAACAAGTAGGTGTTTACACACGCTAATTTAAAATAACTGAATATTTGTTCAAAAGTGTTTGAATAAACTTCAATTAAAGCTTCAGTACATGAAGTGGTGACTTTTGACCAGTGGGTTCAATACTGGTGAGTCAGTATTTAAACATCTCCTTTGAAAAAACTATTTTACAAAAGCACAAACTATAATTAAAAGGAAAAAACAACCTCATTGTTTCTTAAAAAAATTGAAAAGTGTTATGTTTGTGCTAAGAGTGTTGTTGTTATTTGTTTGTGCAGGATTGGCAGTCCAACACACTTGGAAACCTTCAAGCCAACATGGGAACAAATGTTGTTTGTTGGGAAATAAAAACGTTATCATTGACAACCGGGCAAACTGATTTGGCAAATTGTGTCATGTGGTTAAAAATCCAATTGGACTTTGTGGTCAGCTTTTTCTCTTGAATCTCAAAAGATACATATGCGTATATGAGAACGTCTTAAAAGATTAGCTCTTAATTAAATGCCATTTTATAAGAAAGGAGGGTAACATGCTGGCGGTGGAGGGGATGTGTAGGAGAGAATTATCTTCTACAATCAAAAATACAGGAACTAAATTCATTATCAACTAATCTGTCATCATTTATTTTGGAGTATTTAGACACTCCAAAAACGAAGTTATCAAATGTATATCAAACAGAGATAAGTAGCAAATCCTCATACTTGAGAGGCAGGAATTATGTTTGGCATACTATAGATAATTGTGTAAAAGATGTCCCCTGCCTCCCCTGTCTAAATGACACCACAGTTTTAGTGCTTTAGGATAGCCACAATTATAGAATTGTGTATTGATGCACTACTGACCACGGCATTGACAGAATTAGCAATTAGTATCCATACATGGTCTGAAAATGGAATCTGTGGACTTCTACTCGTAACACTTCAGAACTCATCCACTAACAAACAAATGGATTTCCCACCAGTTGCTTTAATTGAAGATCCATCCTGAATTTAAGTATGGACTAAGAAGACTTTCTGGTGTTACACCACACTGCTTCCCAGATAGCGAATTGGTATCTGTCCTTCTACAAGAATATTTGTTTCATTTTCACATGCACCTAGCCAGCAGATCACACAGAGAGGGTAGTGCAGGTAGTGGGGAAAGAAGAAGAGGGGCCGAACACAGTAGAAGATATAAAGAAACAAAACTAACTAACATCAAACAGAAATTCAGGTGAGGTAGAAGAAGTCTGCCTGTTCTCCAATCTGCCTGACCCAGTGTAGCAGCCTTGACTCAATTGGAAATCCATTTTATCTGATGACTGGCAGGCAATTGGGGCTCCCAGGTGATAGACTGAGGCGCTGTGGTTGATAGGCCTGACCACTCCACTGCGGAGGGATGGAGGAATGAAGATGGGGGGGAGTGGGGGTTGGAGAACACATACCCGCAAAGATTGTCTTCACTAACAAAGTTCATTTGAGGTTACATGGATAATCAGGCTCCGCCCATTCCACTGCCCTAGCCGACACAAAAACAAACAGATATTTTCATTATCAGTTCATTTGTAAATCATTTTTACAAATAATCTATAAACCTTCAACCCAAAGTTATTAAATATACAATGTCACAAAACACAGAAAAGTGGAAAACTCCAATCTGGACGATGTAACCGTGTAAATCACGATTCGTTTCCCCTTTTCCAGGCCTCTTCCAGGTTTGAAGTGTGTGAGTGTTAGGTCGTTGGTATCAGATGCCCCTTTCCCACCAAGCAGTTCCAGGGCCAGTTTGGAGCTAGTGCTCGACTAACCACCGGTTCTTCCTGTTTCCACCGCAGTGGGGCTGGCTCGTGGCCCCGAAAACCGTTTCTTATCTGGCCCCTCTCGACTGCCAGTCAAGAACCAAATACGTCAGGCTTACGTCACAGGTGGGGGCAGGGGCGCTGAGTAAAGTGACAAGAACGCGACCTCACACACGCGTGGGGTCTGGGTGCCATGTTGGCGGGACGTTGCGCGGCTCGCTGCTGTGAGGAGCGGACAGTGTGAGCTGGGTTCATTTCCTGGTTGCTGCGTGGGGTCAGCGAGACAGCGAGACATCGCGAATGGACACGGGAAGGGGGGGTGCTGAGGGGGCTGCAGCACCCCCATCTGCGAGGCTCCACTAGCACCCGAATGTTGGAAGCACAGAATGTTAGATTTGACTGGACACAACATATGACAAGTTCAAGAGCCACTGTTTTCGGACAATGCAAATAAACTACCGCCGTGTGTACTTTGCCTAGATAATGAATCGCAAACACCTGCAGTACTGCTATAAAAAAGCCATTTCCAAGTTTCACATGAAAGTGAACTTGTCAACATAGCTCTGGGAGTAAACAATAACACAATGGTATTTATTTATTAACAAAAAGGCCAGCGAAAGAAAACATAATCGATCTCTTTGGGAGTACAGGGAGTGAATTGGAGAGCAATCAACAAAGGAGAGGCAGGCCTCGACTCATAAAGAGAGGGAGGAGGGGGAGAGACAGACGGATTGAGTGACAATGGGACACAAAAGAGAGGCTGGTACAAAGTGGACTGTTCCGATAATGTTGGGGCTGCTTGCAGGCTACAAAAGCCAGTCAAAAAAACACCTAAAAGCCCTGCTGTTGTCCTCTCTTATCCCAGCTGGTGGTCTTGGTTCCACAAAACCTCTTGCTAAGCGTGTCAGAGAGGGGGGGGGGGCGATAAAATGCCAACCAGAAACGTGGCAAGAAAAAGAAAAAAAACCCAGTGTGTCAATTGCTGATGCAGCCGAGGTGGCTTTCAACGGAGCACAATACAGGGGACTGTGTTGTATTATTATCTGGGCCCCCATCAGAGAACGCAGAAAGAGGGAGAGAGTGCAGGGGGTCTCGTGGCGCGAGCCGACAGGGGTGGTGGCGCTCAGAAAGGTCAGTGAGGTGAACAAAAGCTGGTGAAAATGCACTTCCTCAGGAGGCAATTGTGAGTAGCCTCAACTCTACCCCTCCCTCTATGTTTCCACAACCCCGGCTCTCCCCTGGTTTGAAGGCTTTGACGTGTCTGAGGGCCACTGGGGGCCACGAGGCAGATAAAAGGAGAAACAGATTTGGCTTGATGTGCGATTCGATCGAACACAACAGTGCAACAAAAGACAAGAAATAAAGGAGTGGGGAGAGAAAGGGAGGATGGAGGCCGAATGAGAGGTGGCAGAGAGACTTGGGAGTTGTTATGTCTTTCAAAGAAAAAGAAAGTAAGAGAAAGTTCCACGTGTAACACAAGGGTTGCAGAAAGTAGTGGAGGACACTCTTTGTCAAAGACAGGCATCTGCGTGGATTGTTAAGTGTAATTATTTGCAACAAGAGGCTGCGCTCAGTTCTTCTGAAAGGTTTGTGATGCAGTTTTCTTTTAAAGACATCAGATGTCTGTCTGAATGAGACATTTTTCACAACACTTCCACAGCCTCAGGCGCAACAAAAAACTAAAAGAAAGAAAAGCTTAATTCACTAAATACATAAATGTACTAAGTTGAGTGCTGATTTGATACATTAAAAAATAAAACCCACAGAGCACACAATACAAGGCAGACAGACAACAAAAGAGAAGGAGCGAGAGCAGATAATGACGCTCGACGGTGATTGGTTGTGATCGGCTGTACAATGATCAATGCCGGCTTGAAAGGAGGCAACGCTGATGGTTTATGACAGAGGGAACAACTGCCAACAGTATGAAAATGAAATCAATAAGTCAACTGCGGTGCAGGGAGAGAGAAATGAGAAAAAAAGAAGATAGGGGTTTAGAAAAAGGAAAACAGATAGGAGAAGACAGAATAACACAAGAGAGACAAAGAGAGTGGAGTTAACCATACAAAATAAAAAAGAGAGATGCAGACAGGAGTAGAAGCTAGATGAAAGGCGTTGGTTTAAAGGAAGCAGAAAAACAAAATGTACAGATGAAGGAAGATTCATTAAAGATGGATACAAAAGAGAAAGGTTTACAGGCAAAACAAACAGATAAACCAACTGATAAAAACGTTTTCAACAAACTCTGGGAGCCGATTTAAGCATAGTTGGGCATGTTTGTTAAGTACTATAAAAATAGGTTAGGTTAGGTTAAAACAACGTTTTAAAGGTTTTTTGTCACGTTCAAATCATTGATCTGAGCTTGACTTTAGTTGTATACTATGTTTTAGGTCCTGCTTTGTTGGCAACCTTCTGAACCTAAATGTTGGCACTGCTTAACCTGTTAAGCCCTGAGCCTGTTTTACAGGTCTCGGGCTCGAAAATGACATTCCCAGAACACATGACCATATCTTCTCTTCTAAAAAGGGTTAAATTCATAATCTTTTTTTCTAAAGATTGATGCAAAAAAGTGACATTTGACCTTTTTAGAGAGGTTTAGCAAAAACAACTCCACCTCTGAGGTGATTTGGGTGGAAATGGCCGTTTTTACCGTTTCTCTGGAACCCATTGGTCGATTTTGGTGATTGACATCTCTTTTTGACCGTTAAAGCTAATCAAATCGAAGGGGAATTTTTCCCCATACACACACGGTAAAAAAAAAAGGTGGGGGCTTTGCTCATGCAGGTTTGCATCAGAGTGAACCTATCTCTCGCTCTGACATCTGGAAATGGAAAAGCAGGTTTATTGCTTATGGATTATCAGAAAACATTTCAAAGGGACACAGACACATTGGATTAACCTATGGATTAACTTCAGCAGCGTTTTTATCATTTTAATGCCATTGAAGACCACTTTTGACCAGACAACGACCAAGGTGAGCCATGTTGCCGTTTTTATCTACCTAGCACCACATGTTTTGATGTCTGTTCTTGTTAATAGCTTCGCGAGTTCTTATCATGGAGTGATGAGGTATGTACCCATCGATTCTGTGTCATCTCACGATCAGATGGATGGGTTGGACGTGCAGCTACGATAAGTAATGAGGGCATAGGCGGCACGTGAGGCTCAGGTTTGGGAAGGCTAAATAACTTATTTTTACCTGACGTTGCCCGCCTCCGGCGTCTATAGAAAAGAGATCAACTCAGTGAAAGCACCGCCTGCTGACCAATCAGAGCTCAGTGTGCAGAGTTTAAATCTATCAAGTCATATTACAGGATAAAGGAAATACAGTTTAAACTGCCGTATGCAGAGAAGACGCAGACGTGTCGCACTTATCATTCATATCACACTGATATCACATCATCAATCAGATCATCGATCATATAATATCACAATATTTCCTTATCTGAGTCAGCTTATCGAGCCGTATCTGTCCGTGCAAAACTTACATTGTCACATATACTGTATGCAGACGTATAAAACCAACTGATAAAAACGTTTTCAACAAACTCTGGGAGCCGATTTAAGCATAGTTGGGCATGTTTGTTAAGTACTGTAAAAATAGGTTAGGTTAGGTAAACATATTTCCATACAGAATATTCTTCCTTATTAAAGATCAGGAAAACCGTGTCCTTTTATAGAGAGCCTTAGAAATACATACATATTTATATGAGGACCTTTTACAAAGTACTAAAAAAAGTATTTTAACTTTAAGATAAAACTGCTTAGTTTGTTGACTTGATGTATAAGCCTCATACTCCTTTTCCACCTAAGAGCTCCAGGGCCAGTTAGGAGCCAGTGTCTGATGTGAACCAGTTCTTTGAGTTTCCACTGCAGCACGGCTGGCTTTCGGTCCTGAACATTGTTTGGTATTTGCACAAGCAAGTAAAACAAAATCAATTATGAGCATCAAAGCTCCATAAGAGCAGAAATATTATCCCTACATTGGTGACGTCATACATTGACTACGTCTTCTGACCTTCATGGGTAAGCTTTAACTTCAGGAATATAAGGAAAAATAAAACTTTTGGTCAATCGACCTTCATCATTGCACAACACAACTTACTGCTGTCTTGTCAACTTTTGTTCAACACTGTGAGCTGGGGTGGAATAAAAAAGTTAAAGGATAGCTTTTTTATTTTCTTGTCTGCAAGCAGTCACAGCTAATGAGGCACAAACAGACCTTCAACTGAGAGCAGAACAGAAACAAGAATCTGACAAAATTGTCCTCCAAAAGAACGCTAAAGGTTTTAATTAAGTCTTTGCAAAAAAAGAAGTATTAAACAATTTGTTAAGAATTTTATTTCTGGTTTCTTCAGTGGGCACAAAGTCACAATGGTTGAAGCACCCTGAGTCACAAATAAAATGTCAAAGGATTACAAAAGTGCCATCTGCTCCATGGTACATCAACTTTGTAGAAAAGTTTGGCACTTTGAAAGAGGATATAAAAACACTGCAAGACTTTAGCCCCAATTAAAGCAACCTACACTAATTTAAAAGCTCGGTGAAAACTTCCATGCCTGAGATTTTATTTGTTCTGTCTGAACAAATATAAAAATTGGAACTCTGTTCGTTAATTAGGCCTAGTTTAAACAGAGCTACAAGACACTTTGCAATGTTTATTCACGCATAGCAACGAGGTGAATGTTGAGTTTGACTACTTGTACGCTTCATACAGTTTGTGTCAAAAATTGAGGAGGTCATACCTAAGTGAAAGTATATATATATATGTGTGTGTGTGAGTGGTGTGAGTGTGAGTGTGTGTGTGAGTGTGTGTGTGAGTGTGTGTGTGTGAGTTTGTGGTCAGTTTCAGGTCCAGCAAGCAGCACTCATTCTTCTTCATTAGTGTTGACTGCTGAGGGGCCTGCTATCTCTTTTTCTCTCTAACCCTTCCTCTATAACTGCTTACCTGCTCCCGAAGCTCATCCCTTTCTCCCCCATTACTCCAATTTATGACATGAGCCTCGAGCCTCCTCCACCCTTCCCACTTTCCCCCCCTATTGTGCATCTTCCAAAACCTTTCTCCTACATTTTCTCTCTTAACCAAAGTTCCAACCCCATCTCCCATCATCCCTTGTCTGCCTCGACCTTTGTTTTTCAGTGACCACCTCCTTCTCTTCATGATTTCTCCCAACTACTGCGCTTCCTTACAATGTTTTCCCTTTTCCATCTTCAACTGTTCATTGTTCTCCATAATGTCTACAATGCAAACAAAAAATGGTCTCGCTATATTAATTCTTCCTTGCTTTTGTCCTGCGTTTTTCAGTTTTCTTTTTTAGAATGTCTCTCCAAGCAATCAGCGTAAAGATCCCAGGAATGGCGACGCCTGTTGAAGCACATTTTCGTAGAGGACAAACGGTGGTACTAAACATCAAGAAGGTCATTAGGGCCCAAATACACGTTATCATGGACTTACATTGGGAAAGGAACATCTGTAAATCAGTCGGAAATGTTATATTCCTTTTGTTAACCCTAATTAAATTATTCGGTCTACAAGAATATATATGCCCTAAAAGCCGAATACAGAGTTATTCTACCTCTCCTTTATTTGACTGAGCCGAGACAGGGAGATTCAAGGCGGGGCTTAAGGAAACTCAAGTATCCATGCTCTATGGACCCAGGGTACTTTTTCTACCTACAGTCAGTCCATTTTTGGCTTCATGTACCATTGAGAAACACTTTATCCAGTTTTCTTTATAAATCCATAATCAGTGCGTATCCCAGCATTCATCTCCCCTTTTTCTTAACCTATTTATTCATTTGAACCTTCCTATAGAGGAAGTCTGCTCTATTATTTGTTTCACTTAAACGGATATCAAGCTACTTCGTGTTACCGTTTAATCTTAGGCTTCACTTTACACCTAATCTTTTCTTCTTTCACTGTGCTTTCTTATCATGCCTTAGCGCTCCCCTCCTCTTCTTCCTTTCCATTCATCTGTTTTTATGTTCAGTGTTTTTCAAGGCCTCTCCATTTATTCATCACTGGCCTTTCACATATACTCCACTAACAGTTTCTTGGTTTATCTACATCATGTTTTTTTTTTGTTCGTCAAAGCCTTCTCTTTGTATTTTCATCTCTTTGTTTGTCTATCTGTCAGCAGAGTAGCTGAGCCGCTGTGATCTCTGTACCAGCATGACTCCTGTTCAATCAACAATAAAACTGAAGGTAAAAGAAAAAAAAATCAATATAAGGTTTTATACCGCTGTGATTCACTGGCTTTGCGAAAGTCTGTTTGCATTCAGATTGGCCGCAGATACAGATTTATTATCAGTGTATCAGTATTGTCCATAGGGTTTTCTTTTGAGAATGGACTTATCAAAACTTGATGAAACTATTTTCTCTTTCCCCTTATCTTCTGGTGTGCTGTCCACAGGGAATCATACTTGCACACTAAGCATGCCTCAGAAACAGAACAGATTCCTGCACAATAGTCTTACTCTCTCTTAATCCTCTTCGTCTCCAATGGGACCTAAGGCTTTGTTGTTCTGCCTCTATCGAGACCTACCATTTTGAATTACATGAGTCTTTTAAAAATTCTACACTATCCCTCTGCGGGGCTGTGGAAAGCTTGCCCGCATTGACTACAAAACGTCCCTCCCCAACCCTAATTATATTAATAAGATAAGAACAAAAAAGATACTGCAAACATTTCTTAGTATATTGCAATGTTGTCAATCGATACTTCCTCTGGTGTTAAGAAAATCCCAATGTGTTAAATCAAGAGGTCTCTAAGAAAGATAGATATTTTCAACAAAAGGGGTTTGATGACACCTACTGTAACTTAAAGCTCAGTTGAACATTTCAATGACCAAGTTGAAATTTGCAAACATTCATCTGAAAAAGGCTAATATCCATCAACTAGACAAGCCTAGGCATAGGCTTCATAGCAACATAGCAATTATTCATAGCAATTATTCATAGCAGCGATCACTGTAATTCTAACTTCCAACTTTCTTGGTAAGAAACAGTAAAAAATAAATAAACAAGATAATGGCTAATTCGGGCCGTCCAACCGTTGTTCAATGTGACCAAAGGGCCTGTATTTGTTGATCTCTTAGCCTTGTGTCAAACAGACATAGTTTTCATAGAATCCTATCTTTCATACGTCAAGAACGCTGCTCATTAAACAGCTATCAATTTGTAACGGACTTGAAACGTACCAGTTCATGTCACTGAAATTTTTCCATACAACGTTTTAAAGGTTTTTTGTCACGTTCAAATCATTGATCTGAGCTTGACTTTAGTTGTATACTATGTTTTAGGTCCTGCTTTGTTGGCAACCTTCTGAACCTAAATACTGGCACTGCTTAACCTGTTAAGCCCTGAGCCTGTTTTACAGGTCTCAGGCTTGAAAATGACATTCCCAGAACAAATGACCACCAAGGGCGGTGGTGGCGAAGTCGATAGGGAGTTGGCTTGGCAACTGGAAGGTCACCAGTTCAAGTCTCTGCAAGACCAAGTGCTACCGTGGTATCCCTGAGCAAGGCACCGTTCCCTACACTGCTCCCCGGGCGCCGTTCAAAATGGCAGCACACTGCTCCTAACACTAGGATGGGTCAAATGCAGAGAAACAATTTCCCCACGAGGGATTAATAAAAGTCCATCTTAATCTTCTCTTCTAAAAGGGTTAAATTAATAATCTTTTTTCTCAAAGTAATGATAAACCTGTGAGTTGGATGTAAAAAAGTCAGAATCAATATAGAAGTTTTTTATTTTAAAGAAAATTCAGATTGAACATAGTAAAAAACTGTAAATTATAGTGTCCGTCCAAAAATTATTTTTTACTTATAGTGAAAACTACTCTTGGATGATGGTAAGGTAGACTAAAAGCTTTAGGAATCCAAAGTACAACATATAATAAGTATCCTGTATCAAGATTGATGCAAAAAAGGGACATTTGACCTTTTTAGAGAGGTTTAGCAAAAAAAAAACCACCTCTGAGGTGATTTGGGTGGAAATGGCCGTTTTTACCGTTTCTCTGGAACCCATTGGTCGATCTTGGTGATTGACATCTCTTTTTGACCGTTAGAGCCAATCAAATCGAACGGGAATTTCCCCATACACACACGGTAAAAAAAAAAAAGGTGGGGGCTTTGCATATGCAGGTTTGCATCAGAGTGAACCTATCTCTCGCTCTGACATCTGGAAATGGAAAAGCAGGTTTATTGCTTATGGATTATCAGAAAACATTTCAAAGGGACACAGACACATTGGATTAACCTATGGATTAACTTCAGCAGCGTTTTTATCATTTTAATGCCATTGAAGACCACTTTTGACCAGACAACGACCAAGGTGAGCCATGTTGCCGTTTTTATCTACCTAGCGCCACATGTTTTGATGTCTGTTCTTGTTAATAGCTTCGCGAGTTCTTATCATGGAGTGATGAGGTATGTACCCATCGATTCTGTGTCATCTCACGATCAGATCGATGGGTTGGACGTGCAGCTACGATAAGTAATGAGGGCATAGGCGGCGCGTGAGGCTCAGGTTTGGGAAGGCTAAATAACTTTTTTTTACCTGACGCTACCCGCCTCCGGCGTCTATAGAAAAGAGATCAACTCAGTGAAAGCACCGCCTGCTGACCAATCAGAGCTCAGTGTGCAGAGTTGAAATCTATCAAGTCATATTACAGGATAAAGGAAATACAGTTTAAACTGCCGTATGCAGAGAAGACGCAGACGTGTCGCACTTATCATTCATATCACACTGATATCACATCATCAATCAGATCATCGATCATATAATATCACAATATTTCCTTATCCGAGTCAGCTTATCGAGCCGTATCTGTCCGTGCAAAACTTACATTGTCACATATACTGTATGCAGACGTATTATTTTAAGCAACACATTAAGTTGACGAAACACTCAACTAAAATGTAATTAAAGTCAGATCCACTCGTGTCTTAGACGGGGCAGTGATATCATAAACCTGTTGTACGCTTTCAAACACTCAGTAGTTTATTTATTTTTTAACCAGTTGTTATATATTCACCTTGCAGGTGCAACTATGTGGCTTGTATCCTGGATTGTATGTTTAAGTCATGGATGTTTAAAGTTCATGTTTGTCTAATATTAGTTTACTTTTCATTAATGAAGTATGACGCTGCGCTGTCAGTACACTTGTCCCTGTTTGTGATTGGTCAAATGTAGCTAACCCCGCCCCTTTCACGTGAACGCACTCTCAGCTGGAGAGAGAAACCCTGGCTTGATTTACCAAGTTGATCAGTTAGCTGAGTTTCTTCCCGTTACATGGATATAAAACATTCAGTTTATTGAATATTAAGATGCCCTCAGACGCTGTTTCCTGCAGATGACGCGTTTTTCCCCCCGGTATCGGGGGTGCGGTGTAGAAGAGGTTAAATAAGGTGTGTCCAAACTTTTTTCAAAGAGGGCCAGATTTTATAATGTGAATATGCCTTGATTGGTCTGGGATGGGAGGAAAAAATGTGCCTTTACCTCACTGGTTGTAGAAAGAGCTTCTTATATTAGTTAGCATAGCTAGCTAACCAGATGCTAATAACAACAACGTTATTGACTGTATGATCAGTATGATAGATGAACAGATCGCCACTGGGCTTTCAACTAAAGACACAGCCACGCAAAAACTGCAGCATGTGTACGGCTCCTTATGGGTACTGCAATTTGTGAAGTGCCGGAGTGGTGTGCCGGAGTGGCGTTCTGGTGCTCTCTGTCAGAACTACACCCCTGTCAGACGAGACATATACCACGTGATGACACGTTAGGCTTGTGTTGTGTTCAAGGTCCCTGACCTTGGCCAGGAAAAACTTGCTTGTTTAATTATTTTGCGGTCTAGATTTCTTTAATTTTTTCCTTTTTGCATGTGTTTATAAATTACCTCGAGGGCCGTACCAAATGGTTTCGCGGGCCGTATACGGCCCAGGGGGCGGAGATTCCCCACCCCTGCTCTAAATAGTCCGAACAATTCAACAAACTGCTAGATGGAACAGATTATTGCACGACAATCAGTTGTGTAGCAGAGTTTTCTGCACATCCATGTCTTCCGTTTCATGTAAAGTGACAAGCTGATTTTACATTATGCTAAGGGACGGTCTAATGTTCTTTTTTGCTCAGTTGTTGACCTCCTACTGCAAATGGGGTCACCTCTATTAATTTAACGAGACGGACATTTAAAAGTGGGATGTGATTCATGTGCAAATTATACAACTCTGAGAAAAGCTCCATTTTAACACAGCACTTAATAAATCTGTAGTGGCCTCTGATGGACAGTGGACATGACATGTCATCAGTCAAACCTCCTCCGCTGTTTCAACTAGCCCTGGATGTCAAGACTGTCAGCGAGTGAACAGTCCAACAACTTAAATTATAAACTGAGCAGAAGAAAGGGGAATTAAAGGTGTAATTGAATGCCTCTCGCACAGGAGAAGGACAGTCAATCTTAATGTACTGGGTAATTTTTGGAGAATATCTTACAGTATGATGGCTGACAAATCTGACATCTAATCAGCAAGTCCTCCTACTGTCCCTCACATTGGCTGTCAGGGATCAAGGACTTCAACTACTTCGACAGGTAACAAAGCACATAGGAAAGGCAAAATTACAAGAACAACTGGTCCTATTTAGTAAGAATCTATAGATTATACTAATGGGCTGAGCATATCTATCTCCTTTGTTGATGAATGTGCCTAGAGCAAGACAAATAATATTCAGCCTTATTTTCTCTTGATTCCTTATACTGTATGTCTGCATGTCTGCTGTTCAACTGTTATTCGCATTATATATCTAACAGACAGGTTTTTCCCTTTTGCATTGCTTTAGTCAGAAAAACAAACCTTGATCTATTGCTATTAGTCAATGGTTATGTCTGGCTTTCCCTGTAATGCAGAGAAAGATGTCTTCAGAACAGCCACCCTTAACTATTATCATCAACAGTCTACACCACACATAATCTGACTTTTTGCAGCAAATGAGCTCACAAAAGCAAGGCATTTAGCACTTTACCATTACAGTCAGTTTTGAAGTTAGGCAAAATGTGAGACAATACTTGAATTTGCAAAAATAAATGAATTACAATGGTTTGACTGCAGGAATTATATTGGACATTAGGCTTCTTCAAGTGAAGTTCTGCGGTGAAAAACCTACAATAAGGCACTGAAACAGTCCAGGGGAAAAGGACTGTGGACGTTCCTCATTTGCTGTTTCTATATGGCCATTATGCATGAGATCAATACCAATTACTCTTTATACACGATGTTTCCAAATCTCCTTTTCAATCACCCTGCTGCTCCTCAGCACTCTATAAAGTTTTTTGTCTCTCTGATTCTACCTCATTCTTTTTTCTCTGTTAGGTCCGGTCTATCTCTCCAGTCTGACAGGCAGCTTTAAACTTTAGCCGTAACTCCCTTGGGATTAGACCCAAAGCCTTGTATGTCTGTACTCCACAGCAGGGCTCCAGACATCAACGTGTGTGTGTGCTTCAGTAGTTGGCCTTGCTGGAGGGGAAAATAACAGCGTTTAAAGTTTTTCTGAGGTCTCAACTTGCGGCCGGTCAGATCCCAACCTCGCTGTAGCTCCTGTAACACCCTCATCTCTCTATGTTTCTTCCAAATCTCTTTACCCCCTGTATATCCTTCAGCTTGTCTTCTTTTCCTCTCCTTTCAGGTATTTCCTCACCTTTTCCAATTGTCTTCGCTCTTTTACCACGTTCTCTCCTCTGATATTGATCAGCATCAGAGGAGGCCTCTCTCTGAGACTGGCTCAAAATGACTTTAGAATCCCACCATGCACATAGACAGTGCTTGCATGATTGTGCGGCATATGTATTCCCATCCGAGATTGCAGATAAATGACTAGAAAATCCTGCCGTGAGTCTGGGCAGAGCTACATGTAGCTGTGCCCACGTCAGACCCAGACTCCCAGAGGGTAATGACTGGTGTTCGTCTGCTCGGTCTCTGTGGGATCCTCCCCTCATTTGCCATCAAACACGCACGCATGTACACAAGCACACACAAAGATGGTGCTGTAACCCAGTGGGAAGACGTCTGTGATTTGCAGGCCTGTGCACTGACCCGCTGTGGCACTGATCAAAACACATCACAGTAGCTTCTGTTAGGCTGCAAAGACAAAACTAAAAACTGGACAACATTCAGTCCCACTGAAGTCCTCTTTCACAACATGTAAAAGCCTGGGAAAGACAAGACATCATCGGTTTGCTTATTCCCCTCAGAGGCTTTCTAGTATCATATCTTTCTTAATTTATCTTCTCTTGCTTTTTCCAACATTTTGAAAGGTTTTAAAGCCGTATTAATGGATAAGAAGAAATAATTTGTCCTCATTATTTTAAATGCAAAAAATTGTTAATCAGTTCAGATCAACAGATTGTTGAAATGTCAACGTGTTTGGGCTGCAATTTCACAGTTACAAATAGACGTATCAATCTATGTAAGGCTGAATGTTATTAATGATTTTTTAATAATTAGTTATAATTAGCATAACATGACTTTTATAGCAATAATGTGACTAACTACATGAAAATACAAAGCCAATATCTGACGTTAAACTAGAGTTATGCTTTACAGTAAATAACATGAAAGCTTATTATACCTCCACCAATGAGGGTGTGTTTTTAGCGGGATTACGGGAAAGTACGTGCCCGTTTTTGTATAAAACTTGATGAAAGGGTGATTGGTAAATGGACTGTAAATGGACTGTACTTATATAGCGCTTTATCCAGTCTTTAAGACCCCTCAAAGCGCTTTACATACTACATGTCGTTCACCCATTCACACAGAGCAGTGTACCTAACTCTAGGAACTAACATTCACACACATTCACACACCGTTGGCCATGCCATCGGGAGCAACTCAGGGTTAAGTATCTTGCCCAAGGATACATCGA
>CALSBZ010044417.1:541742-561427 GCA_943591055.1 Gobionotothen gibberifrons | reverse complement strand
TTGCTTGCCGAAAGGGCAGATCTGCTGGCACTAACAATGTCTCCTGCTGTGGAGAACACCCTCTCGCTAGGGACAGAGGTAGCAGATACAGCCAGGTAGCGCTTTGCTAACATGGCAACATAAGGATATTTGGCGTTTGTAATAGCTTTGGCTCGGTCTGAACTTTTTGCGAGTGGTGGAGGCTTAAATGCTAGTGGGAGTTGGGTTTGCACTTCAGTCATCTTTCTTTTGGTACCGGTGATATTCGCGTTCGGGTGATGCCTTTTCAAATGAGTGTGCACGTTTGATGTATTGCCAGCCACGTAACCAATGTTAGTTGAACAATGCCGACAAACAGCTTTGGTTCGGTCCACCTGTCTTTGTCCGTCATCCTTGTACGTAACTGCGAAACCAAAATGTTCCCAAACTGGAGACTTCAATGATGCTGGAGGATTTTCGAGGATTTTCAAGCTCAACTTTATCTGCGTTCGCCATTTCGACAGTTCCTCAAATTACTGACTAAATTTGAACGCATCCCTCTGACCAGCTCTCATAGTATTCTCATCCAATGAAATGACTTGGTCGCTCTATGAACCCAATGTGAGCAAATTACTCTGAATAATTTCGGTACGGGTACGTATACCGTTACACCCCTAAAAGCTATAGATGCCATTAAGAGTTCACACACGTACAAGCAGCACCACCAGCATAAGAGCAGAGGAATCGAGTTGCAGCGGGCTGATTATCACATGCTGTATATTGTATGCCAGGGGAAGCCTCCGTGCCCCTGAGCAGCGCAGGGAAGGGCATGCTTCCAGTTTTCTCTCCTGCAACATCCCCTCCCCAACTTTCTGTGCATTTTTAACTTAAAGCTGCTGCACACGCTTGAGGAGAGGAACCTTGTCTTCTGTTGAATAATAAAACAGTCGAGCCAATTGAGGAATGCTGAGAGCTAAAGTACAAAGGCTGGATTGTACAGAGTGCATGCATAAGCAGTGGTTCCTAACTGTGTTTCAGTGTGGGTGAAAACTGCGTGATCTCATTGACTCACTGAATAAATTGTTTACAACTTTACTTTGAAACAGCTCTAATTGAAAGATGATTACTTTTCCAATCAGAAAATGGCAAACCAAAATCAACGTATTTGAATTGTGTGCCCTTACTGTGACATGTTTCCATGCTTTAATGTTCAAAAAGCTCTTTTCTCATACTGCCTGTGCTGCAGCACCTCTTTTCACCCTCTGTATGAAACCAGAGCCCAGTCTGCTCTGATTGGTTAGATGGCCGGCTCAGGGGTGATTGGTCAACCGCTTAGAGAGGTCCCGCCCCTTAGCCTATCACCCACAATACATTTGGACTGGAGGGAATAAATGGTCTCTGCAGACCATTTATAAAAACCTATATAACACAATGTTGATAATGTTTTTAACATTTGATTAATTTATCTAATGTCAGACTGTGGTCTTAATTTTTCATTTAGTCAAGTCATTTAAACCATGTTGCAAAAACATCATTTTTTCACCAAAGGATCAGACCATTTTTAACTCAGAATGCTGCTGAAATGGCTTTACTTGCTTTTATTACTAGTCGCTTGGACTACTGCATTTCTCATTCTTACTGGTCTCCCTAAAAAATATTTAAAGAAATTGCAATTCATTCAGAATGCTGCGGCCAGGATTTTAACAAACACAACAAAAGGGATCACATTCCCCTGTGCTGGCATCACTGCACTGGTAACCGGTGCATTTTAATGATTTACAAGGCTTTACATAACCTGGCCCCTGTACATCAGTGACTGCCTTTCATTTTACAAGGACACTCAGATCCTCCAATGTCTTTCTTTTAGAAGTACCGAAATTATTTTACAGGAAATATTCTGTAACATATATCCTTCTATTGGATGTTAGAACAGCTATTGGAATTTGTTCCTATCTTTTAAATGCAGCTTTACATTTGGGTTGATTTGAGTTGTATCACTGTTCATGTTTTATTGTTTTATGGTTCTGTGATATAACTCTTTCTGTTTGTGTATAACTAGTTTTTAATTATGTTCCTTACTCTTTATTTTGTATCTTGTCTGACTCTGTAAAGCACTGCTTTTGCATTAAAGGTACTATATAAATAAAGTGTATTATTATTATTCAGTGATGCAAACACAGGTATGGTGAAAAAAGAGAGAACTATTCGAAGCAGAAAAAACAGCGTAATATACCGTCTGACAAAGGCCTGCGCTATAATGCTTCAATTAACTGGCTATTCTTTATAATATACTCAGATCAATAGGAGACAGAGATGTTAAGTTAGAAATCAAGGGTTTTTATTATTATTTACAGCAGGGGTGGGGAACCTTTTTCCTTTCAATTGTTTCAACATCCTCCGAGGGCCGTACAAATTATTGAACTCAACCTCTGCTTAAAAAAACTAAAATCACAGCCCATTCATTTGGCCTTTCTTTCATTCTGTGCAAAGAAAAAGCAACCTCTGAATCCAGATATCTCACCATGACTCGCGTATGCATGCACGTGCACGGTTGTGGCATGACCACCCAAACAGAAAGATATGGACACAAGATGTGTGCAAATGTATTTAGTATCCTATCCATGTGAACATGATTTAAGTGGGGGGGACCTAACCTCCTCTAGGGGGGATTTTTTTTTAAATATTGAAGTTAAAAGCATAAATCTGATGCACTTTGAGAGCAACATGAGGAGATCTATGGATACATCTCTCAACACCCATATGAAACAGAACTGTAAGCAGATTTTTCTTTTTGGATATTTTACAAATCACTCCCCTTTCAAACTCTATTCTTGTTATTTTTTACTGTCATATAGTATTTTATACCTGTTTTTCATTTGGTCTCTAATGTCTCATTAATAACTATAATGATCATATCAAGGTGTGCCTTAACCTCACTGAGCTGAGGTTATTTGAGCCTCTCAGGAGAGAGCTCTCTTCCACCTGGTTGTAGAAAAGCTCTTTAAATTCGTTAGCATAGCTAGCTAACCAGATGCTAATAACAACAGATCGCCACTGTGCTTACAACTAAAGACACAGCCACGCAAACACTGCGGCATGTGTACGGCTCCTTATGGGTAGGCTACAAGGGCGCCGGAAGCGGGGGGGCCAGGGGGCCATTGGCCCCCCCACTTTTCGCAGCGGCGGATGCCGCGGAACGCTGTATACATCCCGTTTCAATAATTCCCCTCTACTCTAAAGTCACATCTAAAACACTCAAAATCTGATCTAGCTGTGTATATTTTGTCATTTTTGATTGTTATATTCAATCTCATTAGCTACAGGCATTTTTGAAGCTTGTAAAGGGAACATGCAGCTCTCACTCGCCACTCTGCTCTTCCACAGTGCTGCTTCCCCTCCCTCCGCTGACATGATGAATGTCAGGTGTAGTAATCATAGATAACACGGCAGGGTCCGTTACAGTTTGTTTTCATCTGATTTCAAATAAACAAAGTCTTGGCTTTCAGAATATTAAACTTGTTTCGACAAATTCAGATGATAAATACAGCTTTGAAGCTTGTAACGGCATAATTACAAGCGGAGAACGGAGTAATTTAACGTCACAGCAGCAGGCATAACAACAGCCGGTGTTTCTCGTGAGGGATTTCCCCGGGAAACAAACACAATACATACACACAAACGAAAACATACACATACACACACGTATACACACACACTCGAGCTTCCCCAAGACCAGTAATCCAAACGAAAATATCTTCCCTCCGTAGCCTACTTTGATCATTTGCTCCGCTAATAATCAATCAGATCGATCCAGAGAGGAGGAAACTTTAATTTAGGGCTTTTTCTCAAAATGATGACTCAGTGACAGTCGTTATATAATGTGACATATTTTGCTTAAAATTTGGAGTACAAAAACAATCCTGATATCATTAGAAAGCTAGGAATCTCCTCTTTCCAACAGTGTATACAACTCAAAATGTGTCTTCGGGTCAATGCAACTGATTTCGATAGAGCAGGTCACTTTGCATTAGGTAAAAATAAAGCAGGCAGACATAACGGGAAGAATATGTATATTGTAATCCAATCAAATAGGACATTGTCACACCATTCAAATGTATCCATGTAAATTACAACCAATAAAAAAGCTTAGATGTGTTTATTTATTACGTTGTTTACGTTATGACTCTGCGTTAATTGTTACGTTGGTGTGTGTCAGCCGTTAACCTAGATAGATAAACTTGCAAACATGTCATAAGAACCGGCACATAAGAAAACAAAATACTGTCAAACTAAACTGAAATTAAACAACTTGAGCGTCACATCCCTGACATCGGCAACTCCGGAGCCTGGTCCTTCAAACATAGAACCAGCGCAGATGAACGCAAAAGCAGCTCTGCGGCCGCAGAGACTGTCAAAACCGCCGCCGCCGGCACCGTTGAACCGAAACAGGCTGGTTCCGACTGCATGGAGGTTTGTTGTCGGGACATTGTGACGGGCAAATAAAATCGTATTTGGGCAAAGAGAAAGGTACTTCAATGCAGAATGGTACAAAAACAGAGAGTGGTTCATTCTTTGCAAAACCACTAAACGAGCCTTCTGTGAAATATGCAGATTTGCTGCTGTCAAACGGCTTGTAACTTTCTCCAAATGTGGAGATGACTCTTTGTAAATACCGAGTAACGAGTTAATAACTGGAACTTTTCACAGAGAGTGTGTTCAAAAAAAGTGCGCTTACTTCAGTCAAACACCAGTCAACATTCAGCTTGTCAAACAAGAGCGTATTGAGCAGGAACAAAGGAGAGATAGAATGATGGAGCAACTGCGCTGTATGTGTGTGCTGGAGCTGTATAGTTTAATTTACAGGAAAGGAGTGAGCAGAGGGTCCAGTTGTCCATTCTTGTTCTATCTTCCTCCTGAACACCCTCTCACAGACTTTCATTTGCTCGCGCTACTAAAGAGACACGTTACCATGGAAACCAAACAATGGTGCAGCTGTATTGAAGTCCGAGTGGAAACAGTAACATTTGGTGCGTTATGTTAGAATGAAACAAATCAGATTTAGTCAGAAATCGGGAGAAATGCGGGATAAATATGACCCCGGGAGGAAAACGTGAGTCTCCCGCGAAAATCGGGAGGGTTGGCAAGTATGTGACATACACACACACTTTTTGGCCCCCCCACTTCTGAAATGAATCCGGCGCCGCTGGTAGGCTACTGCAATATTTGAAGAGCTGGAGCGGCGTTCCGGTGCTCTCCGTCAGGACTCCTTTCAGACGAGACATAAACCACGTGAAGACACGTTACGCTCGTGTTGTGTTCAAGGAACCTGTCCTTGGCCAGGAAAAACAGACACTCGCTTGTTTCATTATTTTGCGATCTAGATTTCTCCTTTTTTTAAGTTGTCCGTCAGTCGGACGGACGGACGGACGGACGGACGAAAACTCTTCGGTTCTCCACGAATTACACAAGTCACCCAAATCTGCGTTAAAAAAGCGGGAGGCGCCGAAAAGCGACTAATTTGCATCACTGATTATTATATTTATTATTACTATCACAACGTCATATCTTTTTTATGTTTTTATGTTAATTGTATATTTTTTTTAATCAGGCAGTCTCATGAACAGTAAGACTTCTATTACACCATAAATATAGAAATAATAAGAATAATTAAAACTGCGGTTACAGTCGTGCACAGTTGTGGACGGGCCCTCGCGTCTTTGCGCCTGTCGGGGAGGGTCGCTGGTCGTCTTGGCGTCAAGTCCACGCACACGAGTCCTCCGAAATGAGCCGTTTGTCATTTCTCAAATGTTTGCGTGCTCCTCGGTCCTCGGGCAGCAACCCGGAAACGGATGTGGGCGCGCCGTCTCGATGGAAAACTAATTTCTCTAAAGGCTCATCGAGGATCGATTATCGAGGAGGCTGTCTGGAGGAGCCGTAACCGAGGATACACTGATTTACAGGAGAGAGGTGAGAGGAGCGAGGAGTCTCTCTGCTGGAGCTATAACCGAGGTTACACTGATGTAGAGGAGAGAGGAGAGCGGAGAGAGAAGTCTCTCTGGAGGAGCTATAACCGAGGGTACACTGATGTATCCTCCGGAGTCGATTTCAGCCAACAGTGATGCGTCAACGAAGCACAGCTCGGCAAACTGTTCCCGTTGTGATTATAAGTTATTTAAGATGATCAAATGTGCATCAGACTTTCTGCCCTTTATCGTTTGTTTACTCACTAATCACATCTCCCCTGGATGTTAGGCTATTTCTTTTTTTAATACAACTGCTTTCATTGTGACGCAATGTTTACAGTGAGAACAGCTGCTGGGGTCAGTGCAGAAAGCAGAACAGTGTGTATAATATATATCACTCAATAATAGATGTAACAGGCCTACATTAAACACTTAAAATGCGCTAATTTGCATGCAGTTACCAAGGCATCGCAGGTGAAAAGGATAAAACAAAAAAACACATCACCTCACAACTTCCCCAGATAGTTACTTACGTCAAGTCAGTATTTTCCCCTGAAATGTTATGTTTAAATATGCAGATTAGCTTTAAATCTATAGATGAATTCAGACATGGTAAAACGAACACCATTTATATGTGTTTCTTGGAAGTTTTATTTCCATTAGAGTGAAAGAAAACATGGAGCAAATGGAAGCAAAATAGACCAAAATAACAAGTACATGAAAAAAGGATCTTCTTGCCTGTAATGTCCCCAGGAGGAGTTTGCAAAAATGTGCTTAAAATGCATGAAAAACGGCAAAATGGCCGACTGTGCCAAGATTCGTGAAGTTCGGAGAAACTATATGTGACTACCAAACATAGGGGGCGCTACTGAGCTGTTTTAACAAAAAATTACGATATTTATTTTGTACATTCTTGAACCACTGACTGAAGTAGTTTTGAAAAGTAGTGGTTCTGTCTTTTACATGTAGGATTCAACCCCCCTTGTATTGATTTGTTTTAAAATGAACAGACACTTGAGTCATTCATTTGTAGTGATATAATAATTGTGGGATTTCTATTGCATCCACCTCATCTGCAACGAAGAATGCCAACGCAATTTCCGCCATTGCAAACCGAGTCAAGCCGACTCCGAGCTGTCCGACTTCAGGCAAGCTTTTTGAGACCTCCCCCAGCTGCAATCGGCTATTCTCGTCTACTTTCGAGGCGAGCCGCAGCTCATCTCAAACAAGCCTATTTTCTAAAAAAATAAACAATTATTTCATCCATCCGTTCTTGAGTTATACATTTGTGGTGGTTTTGGCTCCCCCTATAGTCCAAAAATGAAAATGACTGACAAGACAGACTGAACCTATCCACCAAAATATGTGATATTTGGATACATTGGTGATGAGTTATGAGCATTTCTTTCTAAGCCCCGACCTTTTTGCAAATACGTTTTGATTAATGGCGGCCATATTTATCGACTGTACATGCTCATTTCCAAGGGTAATGTGTGTGACCCTCCACCGATGCTGTTCACTGTTTTGAACATTATGCTAATTAAAAAAAGGCGGAGCTTAAGGGTCCAAGAGGATAATTTGTAGAGCAGGTCGAGACGGATAAGTGTGCAACATTTCTGGTCATTCGGATTTACGGTGCGACTATGTACCTTTTTCCGAAATGGGATTTTCATAGGTGAACCCATTGACTCCAGAATGTCACATTTCCCCCGGTCCTGGCGTCCGTGCAAAATTATACAACTTTTGAAGCGTCCTAAGGCCCTCAAAAATGTGTTCTAAGGACGGGAAGAATAGTGAAGAATAATTCCTACAATAACAATAGGTTCCTAGCACTCTCATGCTCGGGCCCTAAATATATATATATAATATGTAGTCCTCATTGCTATGATAAGAGACTGGGTTACAGGAATTTGAACTTAACCTGTTTAACCCCATTGACACGCCCCCGGGCGGAAAAACGCATCATCTGCAGGAAACAGCGTCTGAGGGCTTCTTAATATTTAATAAACTATGAATGTTTTATATCCATGTAACGGGAAGAAACTCAGCTAACTGATCTTTATTTAATTTTTTTGCAAAAAAAAACACAAAGCTAATGCTGAGCCTCTGAATTAGCCTCGAGCGAAAAAATGCTGACAGCGGTTGCACAGAAAACACGGTATAACACCCTTATTACTTATCGTAACTGCAAATCCAACCCATTGATTAGCATCGTGAGAGTACACAGAATCGATAGGTATATATATCATCACTCTATGATAAGAACTCGCGACATAATAAACAAAAACAGACATCATAACACGTGGCGCTAGGTAGCAAAAACGGCATTATGTCTTACCTTCGTTGTTGCCTGATCAAAAGTGGTCTTCAATGGCATTAAAACGATAAAAACACGGCTGAAGGTTAATCCAATGTGTCTGTGTCACTTTGAAATGATTTCTGATAATCCATAAGCAATAAACCTACTTTTCCGTTTTCAGAGCGTGAGATAGGTTTCACTTTGGTCAAACTGCATGCGCGAAGCCCCCACTTTATTTTGGTAACGTTGGTGTGTATGTGGAAATTCTCCTTCGATTCTATTGGCTCTAACGGTTAAAAACAGATGTCAATCATCAAAACCGACCAATGGGTTCCAGAGTTTGTTTTTGCATCAATCTTGATACAGGGTACTTATTATATGTTGTACTTTGGATTCCTAAAGCTTTTAGTCTACCTTACCATCATTCAAGGGTGGTTTTCACTATAAGTAACAAATATTTTTTGGATGGACACTATAATTTACAGTTTTTTACTATGTTCAATCTGAATTTTCTTTAAAATAAAAAACATCTATATTGATTCTGACTTTTCTACATCCAACTCACAGGTTTATCATGGAGTCTAATGCAAATGAAAGGAAAATAAGGCTTGAGGTTAAATAATCATACTCACAGTCTACAGTGCAAGTTGCTATATTTTCATAGATTTCTAGGGATGAGACTACAGTAAATAATGCTGCGTCTGACTTTTTTACGACCCTATCTGGTTTATTTGAAATCAAGTGAACTACTTTAAGGATTAGTTTTCAATTCTGGCAATGTTAATACATTTAGTTGCTGTCATATTCAGGAAATACCCAAGATGTCATTAATCATGTCTGGGAAAATGTCTAGTTGTACGGCTTGTTAGACCAAAAGCGTCATAAAATTAGACCCAAAAGGCTGAACGCCGCAGTGACAGGCTGAACTGCGACTGAGGACTGATGCCATCCCAGAAACCCAGACTGTGCTTGAAAAATGTGTCATTTTCAGCAGTGGTAGGAAAACAAGTTTGGTAGCACTGGAGGATTGGATTTCATACTTTTACATCAGACATTCACTTGGAAAGCTCTTTCTAATGACAAGACTTTTCTCCGTGTAAAAAACCTAAAGTGACAGCACTCAAAATCCTTTCAATTTGATTTTTTTGGATCCTTAACTCCCCCAGAATAAGTTTGACAACTTGAGTTTCTTTCTTTTACATCAGACATAGTGCTGCCCTGAAAATAACACTGTCTGCCGATGGAAAACATCAAAAGCCACCACTCCGACGGGGTCGTCATGTAGCAAACTTCATGTAAAGTACAATATAATATTATTTTTACATACGTATTATTTTTTAGTAGAAGGTTGCAATAGATATGACTATATATGGGATTAAGTGCAATTTGTGACGGTACTTTTGTTTTACTAACCCTTTGGATGTTCCCTGATATTCCCTCACTCACCTTCTTTGCCGCATTGATACACTGCATGTATTGTTTGGCCAGGTCTGAACACCGTAGGGTCTGGTCTCCGTTATCCCTGTAGCAGGATAGAATCTGAGCCTGCAGGCCAGAACACACCGGGTTCATATTGCGAGACCTGCCGAAAACACAGGGGTAAACAAAGATGGAATCATGAGTGACGTTAGTAGAATTTTAATTACAGATTTTAAAGCACAATAACCCCAAAGAGCATAATGACAAACAAAAATCCAAGAGGATAGCGCTTGAAAGGATTACTAGATACACTTATTTCCAAAGCAGTTCTCGATGGAAAAAACATAAATAAAAACAGGTCTCCCTTGAAAGAGATTGATGATCTCAATGGGACCACCTGGTTAAATACAGGTTATATATATAATAATAAATACAAATTACAACATACATTTTGAAAGATATCCTCTATGCCCCTTTTTTAAACTCCCTTACTTAAAAGTGTGCAACAACGCTCTTGTAAAAGCGTTGTTGCCCCTAACCCTTTTTTTTGCTTTGTCAAATGCACTGATTTTTAAATGTACTGTACATTATTTTGGCTTGGATATTTTTGGGTGTTTAATAGCTGTATTAAATACCCCAAAAACTTGCTATGTAACAGCAGAAAATACACAGTTAGAGATTATCTGGGGAACATTTTGAAGCCAAACATCTGGATATTTTTCTTAGGAGTATAAATAAGACTGATTTGCTACTTTTTTAGTAGCAACCTGAAAATGTAAGCTGATGCAAAGTGCCTTAAACCTCCATTATTTCTAATAACCAGCAGAGGCCAAACTTCCATAGGTAAAAAAGAGGTACGATTATATAGAAGTTGACATTCTTATATACAGTCTAAAGGAGATTACCCGGACATTCATTATTATTTCAAAGTTTGAGAGCGAGAACTTTTCTCTTCTTTACATGTGAGAAAAACAACACATTTACTCCCACAGCAATGGTAACAATGTATGACTTCAAAAGAACTGCATGACTGGTACAGTTCGCTTTGTCCAACTTGATGCAAAATAGAAAACTATTAAAAAAGAAGAAAAAAAACATGCAAAAGAAAGAAGTCTGATTAAAAGAGGCAAGACAAAGGAGATAAACAATTAACAACCTCAACCACTGACACCGGTTTAACAACCTATGGCGTGTGGGGTGCGTGCTTCTTTGCAAATCATGCAATTAGGGCTAAATCACATTTAATTGAGTGGGTAACATTGTTCTGATCAAATACAGCAGAAAAGTGAGCCTTGAGAGACAGAATCAGCCGTGCTTAATTTGATATGTGGGCTGTATTATAATTGGTCTTTGCCTGTCTATCTGTGTGATTGTTAACTATGACAGGCCTGCTGCTTGGGTGCCCTGCTGTAATGGATTCTTACTGATTGAAGCAGAGACAAGCGGGTTCAATACACCCACGAAAGGCACATGCACAGATGTACACACCTACACACAATTTGTAGTACACCGTTAACATGAAAGCACCACAAACTTGTGCACACCTCCAGACATGCCGACTTCTTCTCTGTGCAGTCCCCCCTGCGTTTCTCAGTAAGGAGCATTTAACACCAGTTTAATTGAAAGCCAAATTAAAGGCTCTTTATGGCTTTGATTCACAAAGAAGCGCTGACCCCCGTTTCAATTACAGCATATCCATATCCACAAAGGCACACACGTGCACTCTATCATCTGCGACAGTATCATGAATGCAAAGACTGAGTTTATCTAAGCATGGGTGATAGAGGTTAAAGAGAAAAAGGAACAGAACAAACATATAAAGGAAGGAAGTAAGATAAAACGATGAAAGGGAATGAATAAAGCTTTCTTTGGTATTTATCACAAGGCCCATTTCCAAAAGATGACAGCCTATCCGATTACTCCCCCCCCCCCCCATACCACCTCCAATGGTTTATCTTCCCTGTTTGATCTGTCTTTTCCCACTTTTTGTCTCTGTATTCCCTCCAACTCCTTTCTTACTTCCCCCTCGCTCATCCCCCCTCCTTTTCGTCACATTAACAACATAGAGAGGACGACACCAAAGCGCGCCATCTTTATCTCTCTCGCCGTTTGAGGCCACTGAAGATAAGGAACTTTCCTTTAATTTGAAATAAATGGCCTTCATCAGGGAAAGCCAAAGTCTCCTGATAGCGCTGCGTTGGTTTATTAAAGGCGCTTGGAGCAGAAAATTGGCTCAGTCGCAGCGAAAGCTAAAGCCCTGTCCACATGCCACACCAAATTGAAGGTGAGGTCTTAAATCAACAATATTAACTGAGCCGCTTACAAAAATAAATAAATAAAAGGAAGTGAGAGAGAGCTTTGGTTTTTTCGCCGGAACGAGCTATAGCAGCATCCCTGACAAGCCATGTATTTTCTCGTGAAGTGAATGTGTGTATGTGCTGCGAACGCACTTTATTGTGAGAGGGAGGGAGCAGTCATTTTTTTGGGAGAGTTCTCCACGCATCTGTGAGCGGTAAATATGACAAACAGTAAGATTAGTGTCTTAATTAATGGTGCTGCCCATTATTTGTTATCTCCAGCAGCGAAGGCGGAGGCGGTTGGAACACAGAGGCCTCAGACTTCTGGACCACGCAAACCAGCTTACCGAAACAAAGATAAATGAAAGGGGGAGAAATTTGAAAATGGAAAAGACACAAAACTACAAAAGCCTCTGGCAAAGCTATGAGACTGATAAGAAAGATGCTTTTTATCGCCTCTAAACCATGCATCTCTTAGAGTTAGTGATGTTTTTTTTGTGTTTTCCTTACTGGCTTTGGCTATGCATATGAGGCATTGTTTGTCCTGCATGCCATTTTATTTTTATCCTGTCAACTACAAAGTATTGCTATCTGTACTGTGTTTCAGGCAGCTAATTAGAAAATGGTGTTAACATCTCAAAGGAAGTAGCGCCCAAGGAAAATTAAGAGAATCCAATATTGTTAGTGACTAGAGGGCTACAATACCGACAACGTTTATTATGTGTATGTTCTAGATTTTTTGTTATTTTGCTTGTCTCTGGCTGTGTATTTCAAAAAACGAAAACACTTTTAAAAGTGTTGAAGCTCTAAAACTAAACCCATTGTAGCTATTGTAGCACCCTTTCAATCCCTTATAGAGACTAGTGTGCTATGCACTCTGCCAATACCACATAGTATTCTCCAAAGAAACAGCAAAAGCGTATATACCCCTAACCCTAAATTATAACCCTAACCCTAAAACCCTCAGATTGAGCTGTTAGAGGACCACTTTAGGACAGGATATTTATTTGGGAAATGGGTCGATTAACTGAAGTCATATTTAGGTCAGACCTACCATTGTAGGAGAAATGTAACTCTAATTGAATCAAATGTTTCTGCTAAGAAGAATCCATGGTGGTTCTTTTGAGCGTAGTTGGTTTCATTATTAAAGGTTATTGAATCCTTCAGTAGTGAGGTTGGAGTTCAAGTTTGCTATCCCAACATCCCAACATACAGCCCAAAGAAATGTTCTTTATTTTTATTACCAGGGTAAAAAAGATCTGCTATTTTCGAACAATAAAAAAAGAGGGTGGTTGGTAGGAGCCATCAGTTTGTCTTTCATCTTTAGTTTTTCACAAAAAGCCTTGCAAGAACTGTCTGAATATCATATACTACACGTTTCTAGGGTCAGGCATCTACATTGCCAATCATTAAACCATGGCATTTCGTCTGGTGGTTCTCGTATCCCTGAACAACTTGAGCCTCAACTGTCAGGATTAAAGTCAAGTTTGATATTCTGTTTAACACTCGGCTACATTCACACACTACAACTATTGTGAAGTCCTCGTCCGACCTCTATTGTCAAGGACATTGCTGTTGTTGTAGCGACTGCAGTCTTTTCTGCAATAGTCCGCAACCTGGGTGTACAGGGATTTTACAGACAAGGCATATTGGTTACATCTGCCAAGCCACAGATGGAAATACAACTCTATTTAATGAACCAAGATCAACAGAGAAAGAAAATTCCCAACATTTTGGGAAATACGCTTTGCCGAAGAGAAAAAGTACATGGTACCTGATTCTAAGATGAGAAGATGGATACCATTCTCATGTCTTAAAATTGTTTCAAAATATCACGGTAGTTAAATGAGTTTGCATGTTCATGACTAGACCAGAAAGGATGGATCAGGGATCATCTCAAAACTCCTGTAGTCTAAACCCAACATTAGTTTGACATGAATACAATTTAGCCTGGTTCCTCTCATTGCTAAAAGTGTATCAACACAAATGTGTAATACAATGTTTTAAAGCTTCCCCAAAGGCTTGAGAATGTGCTACTTCATTATTTCTATATGATTACTTACTTTTATAATGCTGCTACCGATATCTGCTATCTGCACTGTCCTCTTTGCTGTACATGTTCCCCACTGTGGGACAAACAAAGGATTTCTGAATTTCTGATATATTTAGCATTTTTAAAGAAGTGCAAATAATTTGCTTAAGATTGGATAGCTCCTATTAACACAATTGTAATCCCTGGTGTACAGAGAAAGAAAAGAGGAAGGACTCTCGTTGTCCCTAAAGAGCGCTGATGCTCTGAAAAGAGAACAGTAAACCTGAAGTAAACAGGTCCACCCTTATCTATCGAGGCAGGAAATGGCATTTGACATGTTCAGAGAGCCAGAATTCCTGGACACGCTGTTTTGCCATTAACCAATTGATTAAAATACTCGTGTTGTGGTGAAGTGAAAACCGAGATGATAAAAAGGACGAAAGAGGGCAGGAGAGGTGAAGAGGAAAACAGCTAGAGAGACAGAGATGCCTCTTATCTCTTGCTTGTAGCTTGTATGCACCTGCACCCTGACAGCTTTTCAATTGGCTAAGGGCACACATCCTCTTCTCCTCATCTTCTATCTCCAAACCTCTTCAGTCCTCCATCTATCCATTTATATCCCAACCAGGAAGACAGGGTCCTCTAGTCTATAGTACTCACACTACACTTTGTCTCTCATCTCAAGCATTTAAGCAGAAGAAAAGTGCTTCATTTCAAATCCTTACTTTTGCTAATCCTTTAAAAAAAACTGTTTTATCTTTTCTTTCAGATTTTGTAGGTACATCTAATGATTGGTCATAGCTTCTACTAAATAGAAACATGTTTTTAAATGTTTAAGAGTTTGTTTTTGTGGTTTTTGCTGCTCGGAAATGTTGCCCCTATGTAACAACTTTAATGTTGGCAACTTAACTTTCTACTATTTAATATAAAATGGGAATATAAAAGTTTGGCACGTCAGATTCAGGAAATTACCATAATGTTCAGTAATTGTATGTCCTAAATGATTTGTATTAACATGATGAATACATTTTAATGAGCAATCCTGACAGTTTAAAATTAAAGAATGGCCTTAGTGGCATAACTGCTTTAACTTTGTATTCCCTGTCCTTCCTAATCAGGCTGCTTTATAACTGTTCTGTCGGAAATTCAGTGGCATGAAACGTACACGTTTAAGATATATCGAAATCTGATTTAAGTGAGCTACTTTCCAGTTTTATTTATTCCTCTTAAAGCACAAACACACTGGCGTAGTAGTCTGCCTTTTTAACTTGGACTATGGACTTGGCTTGTCGATGTTTCCAGTCTTATCGCCGAGTGATCTCCATTGGCTGGTATCATCTGACAAAAGCTGAAGGGTCTGACAAAGGCGGGCTATTAAGTCTAGTTCGTCTACTACTGTAACAGATATGGGCTTAGATATGTCTCATAATTATTTGTGTGAACATACAAATAATAAAAAAGATCTGTGAATATCTCTTTAACATTTACAACTTTCGACCAGGCATTTGTGAATCCATTTTGTATTTGTCGACCAAAAATGCACTTGCGGATCTCAAATCTCTGCTTGTGGATCGTCTTTTTACACACACAGAGTTTTGAGACAAACTTTCCGCCGGTCTCGGCTAAAATCTACTCGTGTCACTTGGTTATTTTCGGAAACCACGTGATGGCCGGCTGATGACGACATTTCTGCATGGTTTTCAAAGTAAGAGCATGATGGTTTGTTTAATGCGCAGTTTTTTTTAATGAACAGCGGAACGTTAGATCCATTCTTTATCAGAGAGTGGATTAGGTTCTCATTTATTCTGTAATCTAGTCTAACTCTAACCTCCGGGGAATTCGGTAGTATTTCTTTAATGGGTGGTTAAGATGTGAGGATAACCGTGTGTCTGTGTTTGGGCTGAAATAAATATTGTATTTCACCTATATACACTATATTGGCTACAACATGTCCACTTCAAAATAACTGAGCCATAGTAAATGGTTCAATGCCTGTGAATCGGATAACATTTTTTTAGAATACAGTGCCTTTTGAATCTACAAGGAACCCAAATACGATGGTCAGTCAGGCAAACAATTGCACAATTTGATTGGAGGTTGATGATTGGCGTCGATAAATAGTGAGATTACAAACAATAGGGGATCAATGCTCTAACTAAACTTGATCGAGGACTTTCTTGGCTTGTCAGCGTTTAATATTTCAATGCAGAATCAACTTTCACTACTTTTGACTTTTAACATTACAACCGTTTACATTTACAAAGACGTTAACTTCATGAGCATCATCCTTTAGCAGTGAAGAACTGTTTCCCATATATGTATATTTATTGACTTATTGGTCCCATTGTACTCTGATTTAAGAGAATCCTCTTAAATAACAACAATTTTGAGTGCAAAAAGGCTCGACACTGATAGACACTATGAACCATTTGTGTATAAGTAACAAAAACAAAATGCCATTATCTCGCATTATCAACCAGAGTCAGCAAACTTCTTACAGACTCTGGCTTCAAAACTGTTTGAGTGAAGTTTCACAGTGTGCATGACTCCAAACCCCGTTCCATTGGCCACTGTCTGTGTCATTCTGTGTTCTGTTTGAGTAAGTGTGTATACGTGCCTGTATGTTTGTGATGCGTTAATCCACAGTTAAATCCTTGGAGCAAAAAAGGAGCTTTAGCTGCCAGCTCTCTGCGGTTTGAGCGGACCCGAGAGCACAAGGCCACTGTCCTGTAGCACTCTGAAATGTCAAACTCAACGGAGCATGAGCCTAAATAATGTTCTATTTCTCAATACACATGTAGATGTTCCCATGCAACTTCTAAACTAAAGTTTTGCATGAGGTTGGATGAATTTAGTGAATGACAACTGTGGCAGAAAGCATTAAGACTACTCTGCATTACTTACAACTTAACAGAGGTATTTAGCATTGACAAGCTTGACCTACCTGTAGAATAACAGATAGAGTGTAATAAAAACGAGGCTTGAAACAATTTTCTTTTTAAGTCTAGATGCATTTAGTGTGTGAAAGTAATCAAGACACTATCCTCTTCAGTTGAACGTATTAGAATGACAACGAGACAGACAAGGCAGATAACCAGCGTCAAAACGCTCAGGTCAGTATCCAAGGAATGTTAACAAGGCCAGCTGTCTGTTTATGGGCTTAGATATGTCTCATAATTATTTGTGTGTAAATATGTGATTTGTAAATGTAAAACACCATCCACGAATGCATTTAAAAGACTTGCAAATACATTTGCAAATGTAAAACGGATCTGCAAATACGCAAAATATTTTTACAAATAACAAAAGATCTTTGAATATCTCTTTAACATTTACAACTTTCGATCAAGCATTTGTGAATCCATTTTGTATTTGTCGACCAAAAATGCGCCTTTGGATCTCAAATCTCTGCTTGTGGATCGTCTTTTTACACACACAGAGTCACTCGGTTATTTTCTGAAACCACGTAATGGCCGGCTGATGACGACATTTCCGCATGGTTTTCAAGGTAAGACCATGATGGTTTGTTTAATGCGCAGTTTTTTTAATGAACAGCGGAACGTTAGATGCATTCTTTATCACCATCATCATCATGTTATAGTGATACAGTTAGTTTGTGTTAGTTTATTGGTTCAACTTTCTTCATTGTTTTTTGTGTATTCAGTCAAGCGGGTCAAAGTTACAAAGCACTTCACATCTTATTAATCGGCCTAGTTTTACCTTACCAGTGCAGTGGTAAGGTAATCTGTAGAAAAGCACCGTATTTGAAGCCCAAACACAGACACACTGTTATCCTCACATCTTAACCACCCATTCAAGAAATACTACCGAATTCCCCGGAGGTCAGAGTTAGACTAGATTACAGAATAAATGAGAGCCTAATCCACTCTCTAAAGCCTGCCTATAATTGTCCATAAACGTATGATACAGGAAGCTCGCATCGTTTTATCTTCTATGGTAAAACGCTTGTGGATTAAGAATAACCTTCTTTCAACTCCACACACACCACCTCCCAACGAGCAGAGGATTATTGGTATTACTGAACGGATCCCCCAGAGGTAAGATCACCTTGTTTTAAGCATCAGCACAGATCAAAAGAATGTTGGTAATGCTTTAATTCTTTCTGTAATGGGAGTCTGGTATTCCTAAATTGCAGATGACAGCGTTCAAATTAACCTAAAACCCATTCTTGTTATTGTTAAAACTGAGGTTAAGGGCTTAAGTGTGAAGGTGTAGCAGGTACACTTCCATTTGGCATGATGGTTATTCAGAATTGTACCCCTGATGCTGTATTATTGAAATGTTCCTCATATTTTACTTCCAGTGCATCTGCAAGTCGCTGTCGGCTACTGGTAGCAGGCAAGTACTCTCACTGGGTGAGGAATTGGTTATTTATTTGTATCGTTGGCCATCTTCAGTTGGCTATAAAGCATTTTACACTCCAAAGTCATTGCTGAGATCTGGGAACATGGTGGCACTGCTAGAAAAGTCAGATGAGCCAAGAAACTCAAAATGTCAGGCGATGAGATGGGTTCTAAACAGGCCAACAGTTACAGCACTCTGTCTGAACCATTGTATTAAGTGATGAAAAATGGAGTTCATTGGAAAAGTGTATGCCTAAACACTGGCAACATACAAGACTATTAGGGCACCTGATTTACCAGCTGATCTGAGTTCAAACACTCACATATACATTTAGGGAAGTGAATGAGATCAAGATTCAAAGCTCAAGTCTGTCTGTAAGCTTCCATCAACCTTAACAAGCATATGTTTTGGTAGTCATTTTACTGATTGTCTTCATTTTTGCTTAAAGGTTTTGGTGTTTGGCCATAGTTGTTGCTATGACACTTGTTGAGTGCAGCCTCTGGTTTTGTTCGATCTTCAGAGGATGTTGTGTTTTTGGTTGAGTTTGTTTATTATAGGGTTTGTTTGTCCGTCTGTCAGCAGGATAACGGAAACTCCCTCTGGAGGGGCCTTTGGGAATTTAGCTTTTGCAGATCATTTACATGCAAAAAAACCTTTATATCACACTACAGGAAAAGGAAAACCCCCAATAAGCGTAATATGGCCTCTTTAAATCCAAATCAACGTGAAGATACACAGACCATTTTTACCTAATGGAAACAGATGTCAGATGTCTAGTTTTCATAAGGATGAATGCAAAAAAAAACAATAAGAGGACAATCCAACAATTAATTCCAATTCCAATTCCAAGTTAATAAAACTCAATGTAACAAATATTATTTTCCCGTCATCTACGAGTACTTGCAGGACTCTTGTTATTGGCAAGCCCAGTTACTGGTGTGACACAAAATCTAACAGCAGGTCAAGACCCGGGTGTTTTTACAGACTGCAGTTGCAATAATTAGCTTGCTTGCCAGGCTGTGGCTCATTACAAGTCCACAGCGAGAAGCAAGGACGGGGATACAGGGTATTGTTCAATTCGGCTTAATTAAAGCAGCCAATTAAAACACTTATCGCATTAGTCAGGTGTGCTCTAGAGAATGTTTGAATTTGACTTGTTAAAAAAATTGAAAAAAACAGCAGATTACTATCTATTGCTACTTATTATTCTGCTGTGTGCATGCTCATTTAGGTGTGAGAACTGGTATGTATGGTGAGGCTCCAGGGAGTAATATCGTCTTACTTTTGTTCAGCAAATTAGTTTGAGTGTGTGTGTGTGTGTGTGTGTGTGTGTGTGTGTGTGTGTGTGTGTG
>CALSBZ010044417.1:512130-527630 GCA_943591055.1 Gobionotothen gibberifrons | reverse complement strand
TGTGTGTGTGTGTGTGTGTGTGTGTGTGTGTGTGTGTGTGTGTGTGTTTGTGTGTGTGTCATTCAGCAGCATGGGGTAGATAGATGCTAGCTTAGTTAACGAGCAGCAGGACTGATTCCAAATGACGCAAACTGGGTGCGTGTGTCACATCGGGAAAGTCAACATGTAGAACGTTTTAATAAGTATTTCTGAGACTGACAGCCTGTCAGACACTATCTGAACCACACTAATGTGCCAACTAACACATCTGGTACACCCAGCAAATGAATGCCAGTCAATATTTAAAAGGCAAATTCAAAAGGTACTATTGTCCCAGACTAACGGCACTGTGGCACTGAACACAGCATCAGCACAGAAAAGTAAAGAGAGTCTACGTGCACACGCGAATGGAGGGAAGATTCATCATAATTATCAGGGCTGCTGAATCAAATCAAATCAGAGCTGATCGTCTGTGTTTCATAAACAGACCTTAACTGAGGAGAGACAAAGAGCGGGGGGGCTGCCGATTTGAGAAATACTTTCACTGTCGGGTGTGAGCTGCAGCTTGTGCTTGGTAAAAGGTGGAATACTTAACGTTTCGCATGAGAATAAAAAAACGGCTACACCTATGACATACATTTTGGGTTGTGTACATTGCCCTAAATGTTGCAACAAGATTCAAACCGTGAAAAATCTATAATTTTGTATAATGTAACAGTGCGTTTTATTTGGTCGCCTGCCAATGGCGTTATATCTCAATATTAAGGAAGTCTGCTACCCACTATATACTGCAGTTGACTATAGTTTGTATTGCAATCTCGTGACGGATCACAACTGTCATTGCGTTAGCAAAACATTTCAAGGATGTCCCCACAAAGCGCACATGTTTATATCTTAAATTATCTTACTTTTTTTTACAGCTAATTCATTAGGGTTACGTTTTCAAAAACCCCGTCGATAAACATATTTTCTGAGTCACGTCATCAATGGTGGCTGTTCAACATTGAGGGCAGCAACTCCCATGATCCCAGGCTAATTCTATTCACATTATCAAAGTCTAACTATTGTTATGTTCGATTGAAAGCCCCCTTGTTGCAGAAATGACATACTGTGTTGAATCAGTTCGAAAAAGGGACTGAAATTGTGTTATACATGTGTTAATTGTATATGTAAGACAAGAATCTGTTCGGTAAGGATTAGGCAGAAACTGAATGTATTTCATTAAAGAAACACTCAGTTTGCCTTCCTATCAGTGTCTATGTTGGTCCTGTTTTAATTTGCAGTCGGAGAAGAAACTGCAAGGGAATCAGATGACTCCTCTGGTGTCCCCCCAGGGACCTGCGAGTCTCTGGTAGATAACAGCCAGCCAGGCGTGACTTTACACACAACACAGCACACACACAAAAGGATTGCTTAGGCTTATACACTCACCTCTCTGGTGGGATACCTTGGTCCTTCATTTATTCACTCTAACATGTCTGTTCTCATGTGTATCATTGAGTCCATCTGTAATTTGGTTTTCTATTAGCAGTAGCCTATTTTATTTGTATTAAACTGAAGACTGCTGGAGCAGAGGGCTCTCTACTAGTGTTGTAATTCAGAAAAAATATTTGGCTCAACTTGTATGCAACTAAACAATCTAACTGGATTAGATTTGGTTGATCCAAGGGTCAGTCTACCTATTCGGGCCTGACTGATAACTCAACAACCATTGGATTGATTACCATGGGATTTTAGACAGAAGTCAATAGTCCTTACAGGATTAAGCCTAGTCATTTTTGTTACCCTCTATTGGCACTTCCTTGTCCGATCCACCACTCGCACTCCATTGTTATTGTAGTCCATAGTGATGTTACGTATTGCGCCGAGACTTCGGAGCGTGTGTCGAGTAATCCCCGAAGCTTTTCTTCTTCTTATATTTTGTTAGTTTTGTTCTTCTTGTTCCTCATTTGTTGTTTAAGGGCGGCTAGCAAACAGCTTTTAGGCGCAATACCGCCCCCTGGATTATATATAGTGTAATGGATACTGCCCTGAGTGACAGACTTTTTTCCCACTCATAAAAAAGGCGTATTCGTCGTGTGACTGCATGTGCCGAACCGTGACGTCCGAACCGTGACGGTACGGGACGAATACGGATACCGTTACACCCCTATGAGACATGAATGTTCTAAGTCTGGCTACGTTTTTTAGGTGATAGTATGCTGATTTAGGCTAGAGCCACACAAGGACGATAACGCAAACGGACCGACATCGATATCAAAAAAGTCTCTTCCGTCCACACGCAATAGGCACCAGAAACGTGTCCGTTCACACGAGACCACTCGAAAGCGCTGGAGACGCTGTAGTATATATGCCGGGCCTGTAAGTGGCACTGTACTCCTGCCACAAAAGCAGCGAAGAAGACTTCCCGCGCATGGTTGCCATGGTTGCCCTTCTGTTTATTCTCCGCTGTGGACGCTCTGGCTCTTTTTCTCCCTCCCCGAGGCAAGCGTTTGCTCCTGCTGTAATTCTCCCCGGTAGTCCACCAGCAGATGAAAAACACCCACCTCTCCGTCTCTTCCAAGGGACGAGGGGACCGTGCGGCAGTTTCAGTTAGATTTTTTTTCGCCGGTCAACATGTCCGTTAAAGTTTAAATCTTCCGGACAAAATTAGGTAAGTGCCGGTCAGAGGTCTTCTTTGTTATTTATTGAGCTTTAAAACAAATTGATAACGACTCTATATAATAATAAAAAACAGAGCCTCTCTTTTCCTCTCCCTCTTCTGACAGCTGATCTCTGAACAGCAGAGGTGGGGAGAGGCGGGGCTATTGCTTCAACGTTATCAGGCAATGATCGTATAGACGTAAACACGGAGCCGTTTGCCCCCCCCAGAGCGTTTTGTTCGCAGATCTACCCACCTAGTTGGGACCCGTTATCATTATGGTTGTATGCGTTTCCATGTCGGCCTCGTTTGGCCGAACCGTCTATATGATAGAGAACTGCAGCGGATATGACCGTTATTGTCCTTGTGTGGCTGGGGCCTTAGTAATTGTGTTAATGTGGGATTTGAAATTGAGGTTGGGGTCCAGAACTACGCCTAGATTTCTCACCTTTTCCGATGAATTTAGTAGTAGGGCTTCTAGTTTAGCGCTCACTTCAGCCCGTTCCTCCCTTTTGGCACCAAAGATAATTGTCTCTTTTGTTTTTGTTTAATTGTAGGAAATTGTTGCTCATCCAGCTACTGATTGGTTCCATGCAGTTGGTGAGGGATTATAATAAGGTTCATGGCTCAGTGTAATAACTTCAAAATAAAGCTATTCTCATAATCTAATAAAAGGTGCTTCATTGTTTCCATCCTCATATCCTTAAACCTAGGTGACACCACATGACCATCCTTTACCAAAGGAAAGGTCATGATGCCATCCCACAATTCTTTGAAGCACTAATTCCAAAGCGACGTGCTGTTTGGCCGTCAAAAACATCAGTCAGTGCTGTTTAAATGCACCCTGGATCAATTGAAGACATCCTTTTTTTCCAAGGTACTTATGAATTCTCCTTTCCATCTTTCCATGATTTTTCCAAGAAAGATGTATAGAATAAATAGGAAGTAAGGTTTTTTCCCTATTGGAGCTTGTTTCATTCAAAAAGAAGAAGAAAAAAAACTATAAAACATGTTTGTTTGTACTATTCTTTGTAGTTTTTATCTACTAATGGCTCATTGGCAGCCTTAGTTTTGGTAGTATAGGGACAGTTTCAATACTCCAAATGATTCCCCTTTTTCTCAACCCTTTACCCAGTGCTATGTCTGTGTTTTACGACAGTATGGCGTCACATTAACCATCAGTATGACAAAATGATCCAGTTTACAAGAGAAATTATGCTTGATGTGATTCTTGCAATGCTGTGTGAACATTTTAGGGAGATATTGATCTTAGACGTGCTATAAATATGTTTCATTTTATCCTGATTAAAGACAGAACATGTGTATAATGTAACTACATAATAGATATTTAAAGCACCATTATGATCACAATAGACAAACAGCATTTTGTGAATGTCTTACAAGATTTACTTTTGTCATACAGGATATCAAATTCATTCTATTCCGACACGTTTTCAAATAGCAGGAAAATGTCCTTAATGGATGAAAATAAAACAATAAAAGAGAGTAGGAACTCATCCAGTTGACAAGGTCAGACAGGAAATGCAAGAGACAAGAGGAAGCCTAGATACGTAACAAATGTAAACAAGTGCAGAGAAAAACATCCTTAGTTATTAAGCAGGTGCATAATTGAATACGGCAGCTGCTAGCCATGAGCTAAACAGGAGATTAGCTTACAAACGTATTATCGCACATTCTTCCTGCTCTAGACACCTTCTGCATATGAATCAATTCAGATCACAGCAAGAGGTGTGAAGCATCTATTTAGAAGCCGCACAGAGTGAACAATTTTTTGCTAATGTGATAGACAGGAAAAGGGAAGAGGGAGTAAGTGAGGGGGATACGAGCTGAAAAGGATGAGGGAAAAGGAGAGACGGGTTAATGTCACAAATAAATGACAAAGTGAAACAAAACAAAAATCACAGCAGGAATGAGGGAGCATGCAGGAAGGAGATGAGACCTTTTGTCCTGGAAACTCACTGCAGAACTTTAAATCAAGCAGAGAGATTTAAGCAGTTGTTTGCAATGCAGTTTCACTTGTTAACTGGAGATACCTTTTTAGAAAATTGTGACAGTTCTTCTAACAATCTAACAGCTCTAAGCTGGAGACGGAGCTTCTGTGAGATACACTTATTTCCTGCAGGTATAAAAATACTTTAAAAAGATTCAGGAATAAGATTTTTTGATTCTGTAAAAATTGGGTTGTCATTGAAATTGATGGATAAAGACTCCTAATGTTGTTGTTCTTTTTAATGCTGGACTGCTCATTGAAAAACGGATATCCTATATACAGTACTTGTGTACAACCAAAGGGAAGACCTGTGTCTATAAACTCGAAACAAAACTGCTTGTAGGTATTGCCAACCTTTACAAGCAGGTATTGTTTCTATGTGTCTGATGCAGCACAAGGCTCAACCTCCATACACCGTAGACTGACTAAGTAAGGACTAAAATAAAATGTAGTATTGTCAGTTTCATTATTTTGTTTGCTTATTCTTTTTTGATTAGATGTTTTTTTATTGAAATGTCCCTATTTTAGACTCTTTTGTATAGGTTAAGTTCTTGCATGGCTGCCTGTGTTTAGATAAAAGTTGAGAATACCGGCTTCTCTTGTTAGAGAGGGTTTCGTAGAGAAATATGCCTACATTTCTCACAGAAATGTCAATTTATAAGTATGTTTTGGAAATGTGTTTAAAAAAACGTAAGTGCATTTACTATAGAAGTAGAACTGTACCAAAAACAATTTTTAGGTTATTTTACTTTAAGTATTTCAATGTACTTCTTCTTTATACTTTAAGTCCACCGTATTGCACCACTACATCCATCCTACATATGGTTTAGTTACTAGTTATTTTACAAAAAAAGTACGATCCTGTTCTGAACCATCCAACAGTGCAGAAATACTTGAAAGGGACCATCCTGCATAACAAGTACTTTAAATGCTAATAGTTTAGGTATATTTTAATGATAATAGCTTTGAACTTTTACTTAAGAAAGATTTCTATAACTTTAGGCGCTAGAATGGCACGTACAAACAAAGCTTTTATACCTAATTAAACATGGGAGAAATATAGCCTCAATGAATGTCTAAATCAGACATCCTAAAACCAAACTGTGGCTCAGGGGGTAAATGCACTAATCTACCAATCACAGGGTCAGTGGTTCAATCCCATCCCCTGCAGTCAACATGCCAAACAGTTGGAGATACCCAATCCCAAATGGCTTCCGTACGCATGTCTAAGTGTTTTGTAAGTTGTTTTGGCTAAAAGCATCAGCTAAATAACGTATAATGTAAATTGGAGCATATTTTTTTACAGTGCTCAGTACACCGCAGGTTTTGGAAGCTGCGCTGTAGGGACAACAGATGGCGGCTGGCTGAGCTGTTAGCAGTGATATCAGCGACGGAGGGCCAACACCATGACCCAGTACAGAAGGAGCCACGAAGAGAGCATCGGAGGGCAGCGTACCAAAGTTCCCAGTTCAATGGATCAGCGGCACAACACATGGAACGCCAGTGTTTGGGCTCGCTGGGACTGACAAGTATGAATAGACTCTCACGCGTCTCACTCTTTCCCTGTGGGCGCTGTGTTGCCATCTGATAGCGGCAGCAGTCTGTTCTCCCCCTCTCTCTATTTACTCTGCTGCGTTTATTTAACACATAGCTCCCAGCGAGGCAATAAATTAGCTCTCAATAATAATCTGCCTGATAATTACAGTTAGAGAAATGAGTAGGACAATAAGAGACAATAATGGTCCTTCTTCTATTTATTTTTACCCTGACTACGGTCTCCGTCAAGTTGTAATTTGTTGTTAAACAGTATTTTATGATTCTAAAATGTGGTCTAATGTTACAGGGTTAGGGATATAGTGGTATGAAATTAGACCACTATCATACCTGGTGCATTTGCTTAGCTACAGTATTTTAAACATTTTAAATATCAGGGCGGTTTTACACATATTTACATTTAAAAATGGTTGATACTTTCAATTGTATTACATGTTTTGTTATACAAAACAAATCCTTTCTGTTTTTATTTCTTTAAGGGTTATTGTGGTTTAAATCAGCAATACTTAAATAAGGGATTGGTTTGGAAAGAAATCTACTACTTTTCAAAGTTGAGGAATCAGAGGAATCAAACCAATCCCCTTTGTTTGATTAATTCAAAAATCCCAAATTGGGATCAATAAAGACCTTCTTATTTTAAGTAATATTTATTTAAATTGTGGCGCTTCAGCTTTTATGGAGGTAAACATCGATTTAATCATCCAATGCAATTGCTATTCCACTTTGCTGAACAGGTCCTTGATCCTGTCGTCTGATGCTCAACGTCAGGCCGAGTTGCATTGGACAGTCAGGTTATCATTGATGTCTGTGAGAATTAAAGACTTAAGAACAGATCAATATATTTAGATTGTAAATGGACTGCATTTATATATCACTTTCCTAGTCTTGCAGGCTTTACAACACAAAGGCAGAAGGAGTAAACGTTCACACACACTTTGTGGCCGTGCCATGGGGAGCAGTTTAGGGTTCAAAATAGATTTTTGAATCTTGAAATATGCATCCCAGTCCAGTGGCACTTCACAGTTTACCCATCTATATACTAGAATTACAGTTTAAGAACTGTATCATGTAACATTATTGCCCGTTGAAAGCTTCAGTGAGTAACAGCGAACACATGTGACTTGTTTTCAACTAAAGTGGCTTGGGACTAGTCGTTTTTGCATTATTCAGATGAAAGACACTCTGACTTTTATTCTTTTCTAAATCTGTCTGTTTCTTTTGTAACAAATATTTACTGGAATTCCTGTCCTTCTGCCTGCTCACTTAGCTCATTTTACAAGATTATCTTTGAGCACTCACAGCCAGTCTAATAGCTTTACATGCAGAACCGTGTCAGTTCCTGCAGATTACAATTACTGATACACTGTGGGCTTATCTGTACCTCACAAACTCCCTCACCCACTTCCAAACCTTGTTTTCCCATCATTCTTACTATGTTCTGGTCATCCTTTCCTTTTCCTCTCTTTAGATTTTCTCTTTTACTGTTCTTACGCCTTCATACATTCTTACCTTTTATTTATGTAATAATCATGTATGAATTTGAATACATTTCCTATGAATAAATACAAAATTAAAGAAAAAATGTGTTTTGTATTCATACAGTGAGAATATTCAGATTGCTTTAAGGATGTAAATCCATTGGAATTCAAGTCGAAACCCGTGCAAAGCAAAGCAACTCATTTAACCTGTTTTTCACTCATCTAAACGGCATAATCGCCGCGTGTTACCATATGTTTGACTAAATAAGCAGTCAGGGGCGTACATGATAAAACATCAAGCCATTCACCATCTCATATGTACAGCTATAATGAAGCATGTCCCCATCTGCTTCTCTCCGAGGTATGTGTTTGAAAACAGCTGTTTCTCTCACACACCATACCCAGAGTCTGAATGAGCTTCCTGAGTGTGTGTGAGACAGACAACACAGTCGCTCCATCAGCAGAGAACCTCTGGCTGATTACATGGGTTTAGGTACAAACAAGGGATACGGGTTTGTCCAATCAGAGACAACATCTGGCTCATTCCAGCAGGGCTGCTGCACAAACAAAAAGATAGGAGGGATACCAACGCTATCTCGCTTTGGAGTGAAGCTGACGCCTCAGAACACTGCTGGGAATCAAACATTTGGGATTCAGCTTAACTTTGGTCTTCTTTTTAAAGTGTTGTTAAGGGGAAGATTACTGAGACGTGGACGATCTCTGCTAGAGCGTTTGATGGGGTTTTGCAATGACAATTATCAAAGCAGTACAACAAAAGAAAAAAAAATCAGCATTTTAACAATAGTATTAGGTTATGGCACAATTTAGAGTAAAGATAGAAAAATGCAGCTACATTCTCGAAATAATACAACTAATGCTCTACCTTTTATTAAGTTTACATCCTTAACCCCTCAAACCGTGCAAATTCAGAGCAGATATTTAAAACAATGGATGATATAGCAAAATCTGCATCTCCATGTACAGGAAACTCATTATTGCACCATAAACAAAAAAGGTTTTGCATGAAATAATGAAATAACTAAATTATGTCATACTGGTGTCATCAGGGTCATCTTGGCATTGGCCTTGAGAACTTTTAAACATACTGGGACTTGGCTTGGGAAAGGGTTAGCCACCACCAGTTAAAGTCCTGATTGGATAAAAGGAAACTGGGTGGACTGCTGGAGATGTGACAGTTTGCCTCCTGGAAACTGCTGAGGTTCATTTTGAAAGAGGTGGGCCTGTATCAGGAAAGGGAGTCTAATGTAAAATGCTATTCAAGTGAATCATGGGAAGTTTCCAATCGTTTTGGAAGTTGGACCCAAGTTAAGGACTATAAATATTGATATCTCTTTTGCTGCTTTAGTTTCTTATAAATCCACTGTAAGAGTTCCAACTTTCGTAAAAATATCTTAAAATACTTGTTTAAATTGTTTTGAATATAATACATAAACCAACGGAAAGTAGTTTGTAAAAGAAATTCAAGAAGCATGTTGTATGTCAATCTTCATTTCTCCTGCATAACTACAGTCAGTTGGCTCTGAAATCTGCCAAAACCCAAGTGACGTACAGTCAACGCTGTGCCTGAACATATCCATTGTATACTTTTAATAATTTAAAGTGGACCTATCATGCTATATTTGAATAATATAGTGTAGGACCATACCTATATAAGGCATATTTATACTTTTTATTTTTCAAAATACCAAACAGATCATGCATTTTAGCCATTCCTCATTTCGCTCAATTTAACACTGTCTTTTCATGGGCTGATTCTGTGAGAACAGCACCATCTACAGGCCTGGCATATGTACTACAGTGTCTCCAGCACTTTCGAACGGCAATGTCCGTGGCTGTCTCCTCCTGATTGGTGGAGTTGGCCCAATAGCCGTATCGCCACTTCTGTGACGTCATAGAAGTGTTCAAATCTGGATCAGTCTGTATCAGATCCATTCCAGCCCCTTTTTAAGAGATTTGGGTATGGAGGAAAATAGAGAGGGTTGTGTTTTCTGACACTTGGTGAGTTCCCTGGAACACCGGGGACACATATTCATGTATAAAAGACGTACAAAAGTGCATTTTGCATGATAGGTCACCTTTAACTTGTGTGGCCTTTAGTGGGCACAATTGACCAGGTATGTAAAGCAAGTAGCAGTGTAGTATTTTACTTCAATAGAGAAAGATGGCTAAATGAACTGATTCTACTACATACGTACACACTCAGAGAAAGAGTGTTGTTAAACCAGCAGAGAAACAAGCAGACACACAGCTAGTTACTATAGTGACTGAAACTCAAATTGACTGTTATTAAGCGTGTTACCTCCTGTGGAACAATTCATTTTGACTGATATTCTTTCACCCCTACGAAAGCAGGTGAGACAAAGAACGTCTACAGCGTCTGGCAGAATTCACCTCGAGGTTGGAAGTCATTTAAACGTCACGATAAAATGTTCTGTCACTGTGGCACTCCCGAAGCAATAAAAACAATTGGTGAAATGAAAGGTCATTTTTCGAGAGAGATTAGGTAAATCAGATTAACACGGGGGACCTGTGCAATAACATTTGTGACTGGCTGTTCAACAAGACAATTTCACACTTAACTTAATATAGTGCATGATGAGCAAAGACACAAAGCTGCAGACAGCGAGAGGGAAAGTGGAATAGGCTTTTGTTGCCATCTAGTGTCACCTGGAGGAACTGATTAGTCCAGCATTTTTCAACAGCTGCCATTGAGTAATAACATATATCTATAAAAAAGGTACTCTTCTCCTTGCAAATCTGCATTTCAGCATTTTTTTTGTGATTCTTGTATTTCCTCTTGCATCATAATTCCACTGTGGTTTAAATGACAAGTTAAGTTATAATAACTTGGAGAGTAGAGCTTGTAAAGTAGGCTTCTTATGGACCTTTAACATTTAAAACGCAGTATTTATAGAGGTTACATTTGCCTCCTAACGTTTAAGAGCTGAGCTTTTCTATCAATCTGCCCGCCCATACAATTGAACATACAATTTCCAGCGGTCCACATTTTTGCTTAAAGAAACATTTTCCTCAATCTACAGATCAATTTGTCATTATCTTCTCAGTGAAACAAAAGATAAAGCTTCTTTAGGATCTGTACTGTGACACAATTCTCAGTGAACGGAATATTTTAGCAAGTATTTGAGAACTTCTGGGTTACCCACGTCTCAAAGTGAATCGTTTTTTAAACAAGTATTTGGTTAGATGGATGAAATAAGGTCTGTGGTTAACATAAGCTTAGAAGATTTTCACGTTGTACTACATCATGAAATACATCAGTAGACAACCCCCGGTGAACGTCTGAAGCTTTGTCTGTTCAAAAAGGTGGTTACTAACAAGCCATCATGCCAACATGAGTGCACAATATGACCGTGATAGGATCTTAAAGAAATTGGGAAAAAGGCATTTATCAGTTCATCTTGACCTCAATAAGCAAACATTGGGCTTCACTGTTTTGGTTTGTTAAATCCTAAAAGGTGACGTCAATTAGGGATGCCAGCGATTATTCCATTTTTCGAATATTCGTTACAGTCTCCATAATCGAAAATTCTTTTTAAAATTCGATTTTATTTATATATATTTTTATAATTATTTATGTTTTTCTAAACGGCGAATAATCGATTAATATTCGATTAATATTCGCCAGGGCTGTCCGATTTTCGAATTTGATCATGGTCAGTTTCTGGCATCCCTAACGTCAATAGAATAATATTTCAACTTTTGATTGCTGCTCAACTGCAAAGAAAGTCAGTTATGCAGGTTTATCTGGATATAAAAAGTAGTTTGTTGAAGGATGTACACCAATTTTCTATATTTTTCAGTGTTTCAATAATCTGTTAAAAAAATGTATGCTATAAAACGTGAAAATGCTGCTATGTACACATAGCTAACATTTCTCTCTGTCACGTGCATTACAGGGCGTTTTTGAGAATGAGAAAAGCTGGGTGGCATTCAGAATCAGAAGAAGAATCAGAATACCTTTATTAGTCCCACAGAGGGGAAATGTACGTATTAGCTGAAGCTCCATCAGAGGAAATTAAAGGGCAGCTAAAAAAAAAATAGGATTCCTAATTGTTCTGCAAAAGAGAGAGATTTTTTCCGTATGCTAATTTGGCTTATAACCTTTTTCCTGCTTTCAAGAGGCACCAAAAGGCCATTAACACATTATAAAAAGAGAAAATCCCTTTTAGCCCTTTAGTTCGACTTGCTTCCTTTCTTCACATTCTCCCTTTCCCTTCGCTCATTCTGAAATTAATCTGCAGAAGATTTGCTAATAACAAAGAATATTCACAGTGGGCTAAAAGATGAAGAAATGGAAAGAGGAATGGCGGGCGCAGGCGTTCACTCAGATGAGGACAAAAGCCGGGTAAGAAATTCAAAGTATCAGAAAAGAAGGACGCAGCTACATAGCAGAAACATTCTTGCCTGACTTGTGACTCGGAGCTCCCACGCACCTTCTCTCCTTTCTCCTCACACCTTTGTTCCACACTCAAGGCTAAACTCATACCATACAGTGATTCCTTTCCACACATTTTTACTACATTACACTTCCCTGACCAATGTATCCTCACCTCACCTGTTGCACTCTTTTAATCTCACACTAAAGTCTTTTTATCCTGGAGTTAGATGCACTTTAAAATAGTTAGTTCTAGTGCTGATCTATTATTTGAATTTAAATTGACATCGCAATGGTAGGCCTTTGGTCCACATAGTCTTTCTTCATGCAGGGCGCTGGGCTGAGCCTTCTCCCAGCTCTTTTTTCAACAAAAAAAAGGTATGACAACGTTTCTCACCTATGGGCATGAAGGATGGGTCATGACCGAAAGAATGAGATTGCGAATACAAGCGACCAAAATGGGTTTTCTCCGGAGGGGCTGGCATCTTAGGGATAAAGTAAGACGTTTGGTCATACTGGGAGGGACTAGGAGTAGAGCAACTGCTCCTAGAAAGCAACCATTTGAGGTTGTTCGGGCACCTGCTAAGGATGCCTCCTGGCTGCCTCTCTAGGAAAGTGTTCCAGGCTCACCCAGCTGGGAGGAAACTGAAGGGCTGACCCAGGACCAGGTGGAGGGATTACATCTTCACACTGGCCTGGGAGTGCCTTGGAATCCCCAAGTCAGAGCTGGTTGGTGTGGACAGGTCAAAGGGAAGTTTGGGCCCTCTGCTGGAACTGCTACCTCCAAGAACCGACTCTGGATAAGAGGTTGACGATGGATGGGTGTATGAATGGATAGATGACAACGATATCTTGGCAAAGAATCACTGCTCTTGTATGACAGACTACCTTCTGCTCCTTGCCTTTTATCATCTATTTCTGCTCACTTGTACTTTTTTGAAATCTTTTATGAGTACAAACTGGATTTCTTGTTCTCACACTTTGTATGAATGAGTTGGTCATAGCTCATGGCTGTAGAGCGAGTAGGACACATGTACATGTAAGGCGATGAAAGTCCAACAATCACCGGCAGCACTGTCCAGTGTTAACCGGGCTATACGCCTAAACAAATTGTCTTTAGGTCTTTATGATAGTTTCCATCTGAAAGACAAAGTCAATATCAAGCTTCTTCACCAGTTTCAACAGTGAGGTATGTAGTCTATAGGTCTATAGTTGATATATGTTCAACTGGAAGATCTCTTCTCATTGAAAACAACTGAAAAAGAGTTTGTAGTGTTAATTTCGTTGACTAAAACTATGACGAAATATGTTCGTCAACAACCTTTTTTTCCATGACTAAAACGAGACGATGACGAGACCGCACCGACGGCAGTAAACAATAACTGTAACAAAATCAACATGCAATATCGTTGACGAAAAGTGACGAGACGAAAATGTAGTTTACTAAATAAAAACTATGCCAAAATCTCTCTTTACTTTCGTTGACGAAAAATGAGGAGACGAAATATTATCAAAGATAACGTTACATCTCTGATAGTCAGTTTTTCTCCCAGCAGTTCCATTTCCGGTGCTGCGGCTGGGCAGCAGCTGTGTGTCCGTGCTGCGCGCGGCGGTACATTTGAATTACACCGGGCAGCGGCACACCGTGAACTGTCAGGAAGACTCGGGTCTAACTCATGGCCTAACTAACCTTATTTAACAGAAAATAAAATGGCAACAACAGGGCTTGGGAGCAGTGGTCGCGTTAACCGAATACCCCCCCCCCCCCCCCGTCCCCGTCAGCGCGAGTGAGTGACGAGCTGTGCACAGACTCGACGGGTAATAATGGATTATGACGGAAATGTCACGATCCTGTCCGTCAAATTGACTGACAACGAACAAGTCTAACGCCACCACTGCTTGGGAGAAAGAAACCATGTGATATTTGGGCCCACTTTCACTACAATGAGGCGGAGAAAAAAAGCGAATGCATTGTTTTATCAGAAGGGAAGTAATGTGGCCATAACACAGCTGGTAAAAACACCACAAACCTGACCAGATACTCTGCAAAGCTGCATTCTTAATCATTCAACCTGTGTTTTTCATCAAATAAGGACAAGATATAATCTTATTGTGAAATAAGTTTGACTAAAATGACAAATTATAGGTTTTGGCTAGACTAGTTGGACTGAAATGTTCTATATAATCTGATGACTAAAAAGGACTCAACAGTTTTCATTGACAAAAAGTAGACTAAAATAATTTGTTTTCTTTGACTAAAATGCTCAGACTTTTAGTCGACTAAAACTTGACTAAATAAAAACAGGATGATGGTGACTAAATATGACTAAAACAAAAAGGAAATTTAACACAGGACTAAGACTAAAACTAAATAAAAAAATAGCTGACGAAATTAACACTAGTGTTGCCTCTTTAACCGTTTTGTATTACAGTGATGTCGTCTATCAAACAACTTTTTCTTCAAGGTGAATGCTGGGCAAAGTGTTTCTCTCCTCCCTTCTGTCAATACTCCTCCTTTCTCTCCTATTTCTCTAAGTGCTCTTGATTGTACAAAATGCCATCTTGTAACTTTCTTTCCCCCATGCCTCTCTCCTTAAAGCACTGAAGCAACATCAGTATTACTCGCTCCTTACTTCTCCTCCTCCCATTGCTCTGCTCTTCCACTTCCTCATGATTCTGCAGGAAGTCACTGAATGATACAGGAAACGCTCTCTTTCATTTCCATTTATTCTTGGCTCCTCTTCATTTGTCAACATTCACAAAATGTGCAGTCACTTCTTTTTCATCCTCATACCCTTCTTGCTCCCAATTACTTAGTAAATGCTTAATCAGCTGTCCGCTCTCATATGTTCAGTCTTCCACATCCTGTTTCTCCAGGCAATATTGCATAACTGTCAGCGCAATAAACGTCACCCTCAGAGGCTGTGATATTAACATGGGCCGCCTGGAGGGAGCTTTGGGATTTTAGCCTTTGCAGACCATTTACATGCACTAAAACCTATATAACACAATACACGAAGGGAAAACCCAAAGAAGTGGAATAGGGCCCCTTTAATTTCGATTTACAATGGGAAAGAGACGTATGTAACCCAATATGAATACTTGAATATCTCTTTATTAAATAATTAGGGCCTGAAAGTTGCTATTTATTTTTCCTCTGCATTCATTTGACTGAGCAAAGATTGGACATGACGCCACAGATTGGAGAGGGGGGTTCAGGTCAGCGGAAGTGCAGAAGTAACAGGATTCTGTAAAATAGTGTTTACTGATTGGCTGTGATTTTATTGCAAAACTCTGCCATTACTTTACCCCAGTGGTTCTCAAATTGGGGGGCGCGCCCCCCTGGGGGGGCGCCGAGGCATGCCAGGGGGGGCGCGAGAGACCAGGAGGAAAAATGATTATTAAAAAATATATATATAT
>CALSBZ010044417.1:495415-507130 GCA_943591055.1 Gobionotothen gibberifrons | reverse complement strand
ACACACACACACACACACACACACACACACACACCCCATACATTAACACACACTGTGCTTCCATAAATTGCATACTTTCATTGCTTACTGCTTTCTAAATCCTTTCCTTACCGTCTAAATGACTTGGAACATATTTCCACAAGGGGGCAGCATATACCAACTTTCACCAGACCAGTCAAATACATGGAGAATATAAACTGTACTATAAGTTATATTAGCGGTTATAAGAAATAGCAGAGAGTGATTTACTGTATAAACCAGTCATTTAAATATGGATTTCATTGGTTAATATTTTGTTTGATCTACAGCAGTGATACACAACTTTTGTTTAAGCTAATTTGATGATTATTCTTTATTTTTATATGTCAAATTATTGTATGGGTAGGACCGCTTCCTGGACTCAAACAGAGTTGTTTTGAAGGGCTTCTTTTTCAAAAGGACTCGTGTATTAGCCTATAGAGCAGTACAGCTTACAGAGAAGTGATCACATTTGATCCTTTCACAACAAACTCTATATGCTCTTTTACTAACGTTGTAATCCTGCAAGTAATCCCCAATTGTTTTAAATGTAACAGTCATCTGATTCCGTGTTTTCTTATGTAACCGTAAGGGCATACCCTGTTTTTGTATCCTGATTACATAATCCTGTTACATGTAATCCATTACTCGCCAAGCCTGACAATACACTATTAAAAACAATTTGAGTGTACGACCCGGAAAGGTATCAAAACAAAAAAAAGCAACAGAAGTGTAAATTAGTTATGCACTTGATTGGGATTTCATGAGATATTGTTCCTTGACAGGCTTCACCTGCGAAGAGAGTCAGTCTTTGTGTTGCAATGAAACATTATGGATCCTATTGACGGACTGCCTGTCCTACATCCTACTTACAGGGGGAATGTCTGAATAAAATGAACATTCACTAACTGATTTTCACTGTTTATAAAGTTAATTAAAAAAGACACCAATCTGTGTTATCCCAGTTTTAAGATATTGACAGCCATTTTACCAAAATGTAACTTAATCTTTAATTTCCTTGGCTATAATGAGGGAACAATGACATGACTTTACATTTGCCGTATGTACAGGCGTCCATGTATATAGCAATGAGCCCCAGAGCTCCTCAAAGAGAAAAAGTACTCACACAAAGGGAACATGGAATAAGCAGCTTAGTGAGGGGAAGGTACACATTGAATGTTTTCTTTTTACAATACCCGTGGCTTCATAGGTGAATTTTAGTTGCCATTGATAACAGGCTTTCATAACAGTCTGCATATTGACGCTGAGAAAGTACGAGCCAACTCATATCTCTGATGGTCACAATGCAGCATAGTTGTAAAACACGAAGCTTTAAGTAGTTTATCAGCTAGAGTCGTTTTTATGATTTCAGAGCAGAAAAGAGGCACTGTTGGGGGCTTAACACATACCAGGGTTTTGTTTTTATGCCTGCCCTTTAAAGTTGGCACAAGGATAGGCAGCCAGTGGCCAACCGATAAGCTTTACATTTTCTATAGACGATTAAAGATGCAGCATTAGTCACTATAAATACAAAGAAATAATGAATGCTTGTCAACGTTTACCTTTTCTGCTCTTCCTTAACGTAGGAGGCAGGTTTGCTACTGCTGGGCTGGGGGCCGGGCTGGGAGCTGGGCTGGGGGCTGGGCTGGGAGCCGGGCTGGGGGCCGGGCTGGGCCTGCTTCTTGGGGCTCTGCTGGGGAGGGGGGCTTGAGCTAGCGCTGCGAGAGGCACCTGGACAAAGAACAGGGGTCAAATGTAAGCATTAAACAGTCTTTACTCATTCCTGCCTTTTCTTCATAATTGTGTGGTGGAAATGTCTTAAAGGGAAACACAAAATGCAGGCACAAGATCACAATTGAAGATATACAAAAATGTGATATAATGCAGTAAAGCTCTCAGGCACCCTCTAATGCTTTTAAATATGTATGATATTCCAGCCAAGTGACCACACATGTAGACCTATAATTAATGTATGAATCAGCTAATGGCTATCCTATTAAATAAATAAATAGATTTGAATAATAAACCTCATATTTTAATAGCTCATGTGTTTGAGCAAGATTCCTGCTCAAGTTCACATATTTATGCAGATTTAAAAAATGGCCACGTAAGTGTTCTCCAAGATTTTGAGAATAAAGTTGTAATATAATGAAAATATTTCATGCAAAACAAGTTGTAATATTAAAAAGAAAACATTATTCCATTACGAGAAATAAAGTCCAAATATATTCATCCCACAGCGGGAGAAATGTAGGTTAGGAATCAACTGTAAGGAAAAAGTTGAAGGAGCCGGTAATGTTAACAGATTAAAAATCAATTGTAAAGTGAAATAGCGTTCGCTTATGTGTACTAGTAAACCAACCTATACAGTATGACCTATTTCGTATATGAATATTGAAAGGTAAGGCTACAGGTATTGCATTGCTTTCTCAGGATACCAACTGTGCACATGTGCAGTGACATTCACCTGGGAAGCATGTCACTTTAAATGTCTATATCTCTAATGAAACGCTGCAAGGTGCATGATACAGTACCTGTGTCTTTCTGAGGGCTGGAGGTTGGTGAGGCTGGTGAGGTTGGTGAGGCTGGTGAGGCTGGTGAGGTTGGTGAGGTTGGGCGTTCTGGAGCGATGTTGGCTACTCCTCTCATCCTCTGGAGAACATCTTCTGACAGCTAGGGAGAGATAGAATCCATGCATTTAAAAAGATCAAAGATGGATAAAGACAGAAAATCAACAACGCAGGATTGCCCAACGTTGTGCAAAGATTGGGAAGTAGAGTAACTTTGGCAACACTTTTGGCATAAAACATAAACCTGCAAATTACCATAAAAGCTGTAGCTGTACTTTACATTTGAATGTGTGTGTCCATCCAAGGAAATGGTTTGTTTCTTTAAAAACCACAGTAGGCAGCACTGACTCACTGTACCTATGACTCACTGGATTTGAATGTGCATGCACAACTGGTAAATAGGATTATCTGCAAAACTCGTTCTTTCCATGTTTTACAAATATTTTAACTATTATGCTCTAACTTTATTGAGTTTCATAGGTGTTTCTTTTATATTACAGTAGCTGTAGAACTCGACTAGGTTGCATTTCAGTATAGCTACAGTCAGAGTCATAGAGATATATATATATATATATATATATATTTCTCTCTAGGGCTCTGGCTACAGTGAATGTGACGGTGCCTTCAAATTTATAGGAAATTAGGGCACTACACCTAAAAATTCCAATAGACCTTTAACAAAGCAAGAAATTGCTATGGCTTCGGTCACGCTACATGTATTTGTGCCATATACAGTCTATGATTTGTGCCCTTCTTGAATTTGCATGCCTGTGGCTTAATATCTTTATTTTGAAAGAAGCCCAAAAGTTGCACGTCGTTTTCAGTAAAACAAACGTTCAACTGGAAAAAACTATAATCATTTTGGTAAGAAAAAATATAGCATTTTGAAAATAAATCTGGGAAACCCCTAAAATAACATAAAATGATCTTACATGTGAGAAGGGGAGGATGTAAGGGGGGAAATGGTCTAATAATAGAGTAAGTTCAAATTCCGACATTTTCAGTTGCACTGGAAGGCAGCAGTGTCAGAGCAGCACGCCAAACCTCATTCGAAATATCCCAATTTAAAACGCCCTACATTATGAACAATATACTCATTGCTACTTCAACACTATTTTAATCTCTTTTTGATTTAGCAATATCTCTATTGTGCAATTATATTACATTTTTCCGACGGAATATAGGCAAGCATTAACGATTCGTTCGCTTAGTTTCTACCTAAACGTATTATATTTAGCGTTGGTAGCAAACGCTGACAGCTGCTTGGGAATTATACAAATGTAAGATTTATAATAATGAACTGCTTCTGGATGGGTAATGTATATGCCGAATTGACAAGAACAGCCTGAAGGTTCCTAGATGTTCCTGGTAACATGCCAGAGTGTCTTATGTTGCCGATAAAACAGGATACAACGTTAACTGAGGCATATTACGATATACGTTTGGTGTAAGGAAAAAAGGGTTGTTTAAGGTCATACATCAACCTGCCCCAGCCCCTCCATCCCTATACATCCTCCTCACATTAGCAGTCGCTTTAATGGTTGTATATCTAACGTATATTAAACTCAGAATGAACAAATAACTTAATTTGCTGTGCAGCAACAGCTAACGGCTAGTTAACGCTAGCCGTCAGATTAAAGTAATGTTAGCATGGTTTATCAAACGTTAGCTTGATTCGCGTTACCTTGACACCACGAAGAATCCTGACTCGGTCCTCATCATCGACACCGAAAGACACTTTCCGGGTCGTACTCTCTCCTGAGCCCATGCCTTCTGCTGTTAGGTGACCTTGCGTAGAATATTGTTACTAACATGAATTGACGTTGTCCTGCCCAATGACAAAATGTGTGACAGATTAAATGCAGGTTGCCAGGTTCAATTTGAACCATCCCCCTTTCAAAGACGCGTGAAACACGGAGCATATTATTTATTTTTTTGTTTATAATAAAATCGAGCCAGTAACTGGAAAAGGGTATGTTATTAATACAAATCATCATGATAGGTTTGTTAAATTAAAGTTTAAACGGTTAAAATTACCGTTTAACAGCCCAACCTGGCAACCCCGATGTATTACACTAAACTTTATTTCAGTAAACTCTTGAATGAATGCACTTCAGGTTATATTTATGAATTAAGCAGTACGTTTCAAATGTGTATTTGTGCATGGATGTTGCAACTGTACAGATCTTTGACAATACTGTATGTCAATATGGCCATGCTAATAAAGCTATTTGAATGTAATCGAACTGTCAAGAGCCAATCATATTGCATACTATGCCATACAGACATAAGCCTATAGATGTTGATGCACAGACATTATCACAGGAGTTTATTTGTTGCACACACAAATATGTGTCTCATATTCATCCTAAAGGTCGGTGTCCACGGACATCAATGTTTACAGGAAATAAAGATCACAGACAGATAACACACAATTCAAAAGAAATGAAGGTAACTTCATAGACACACTACAAATTGAAATTTAAGAAAATTACAAAAAACAAAATGAAGAAAATCCCACAAAGCAAATTCATCTATGAAAAATATTAATGTACTCCACAAAAATCACCCTTATCATTAACAAAAAATGTTTTGTAAACAACTTTCTTATGATTTAATGCTATAGTACTGTAAGGCAGTTGTGGTTTTGTATAAAAGCATGGCATTATAAAGCATTGTTTTGTATTAATGGAAGACAAATGTAGGGATTTAACAAAAAGGCCTGCACAACAACAAGCTAATGTCTGACTGAGGTAATTTTTTTCTTACTTAAGACACATTATGCACTATTTAGAATCGATTCCTTACAAATATGGCATTTGTTAAACATGTATTTTATTACAGACATTTGACAGGGAGCAGTACAAATACAAAACAATGCTGATGTTTAACACCCAAATCAATTCTAAGCATGTAAAAAAGCAAACAACAGAAGTTGTGTTTACATCCCACTGTGTAGTGTGATCCAGGACTCTTGTGTGTTTGAATGGATACTGAACGCTGGGTAAACGGGCTCCTTGAACACAACCCTGAAGGTGTGCAGGTGCTCCCTGTGCCCTTTGGTGTTATGGAATGTTAAAGTCCCAGCCTCATAGTCCAGTGCTATCTCAATCCTGAGCGGGTGATTGGTCATTTCCCCCAGAGCCACGTTGCAGGAGGACTGGCACACCGTCAGCTTGTTGTTTTTCCACTGAAGCCGCCAGGAAATAGAGTTGTGTCCTAGGCGGCTGTGGTCACCACGGCGATGGATGCTCTTGTAACACACGCCCATGGACCACATGCTGCCGGGCCCCACTTCCACCACCCATATGTGCTCCCCACTGGAGAACCCCTGGCTGCACAGAATCTGGGGTGCACTTGTGAAACGCTCTGGGTGCTCTGCGTACGACTGCTTGCTGGGGCTGTACTTGACCGTGCGCAGATCATTGGACACTATCAGGTTCTGGTGGGCGGTGCAGAGGTTGAAGGTGAGGTCCAGGGGGTTCAGGAGGATATGGAGGGAGTTCAGGAGGGGGGTCATTTCGGAGCGGAAGTCTTGGGTTTTGAGGCCTGCCTGCAGACGCTTGGTGTTCAGCGGAGCCTCCAAGGGGACCACGGAGGGAAAGTTGCCTGTGGAGACCTCTTTCAGCTTATTCTCAATCTGCATGAACCTGGAGAGCAGAAGAGTTCTCTCAGTTGAGGATTTGACCATTTATTCACATGCTTTGGTTCTGGCATCACATGTCTTTACTCATGTAGGCAGAAACATGTGAGGACGTATCTGCTAGACTCATATAAAGTAGTAATAGCTACTAGCTCACGTTGGTTATCCGGCACACTTTTAAATTTAACATTATCTAATGTCAACTTGGAAGCCCTGAGAGGCAAGTGAGGAAGAAAACAAATTACGTTGATTCATAAATCCAATTGACTTTTCTTTATTTCCTGTGCCTATGACTTAAGAAGTGGTGCATTTTGTATGGATAATCTATGAAATATTATTTTTTTATTATACAGTTTTTAAGTGTTTGTTACTGTAATACTAATTCTGGCCACTAGAGGCTGAAATGCATCACTATCCTATTTTCAGTCAGTAAATGTTCAATACTCGCATCAAGTAGCCTACTTAGAGAAAATTAAAACTTACCTGAAAGAAAACATGAAAGCTTTGAGTACAAAGCTTGGAAAAATGTTGCTTAGAAAGATATTCCTGGCAAAACTTTATTTATGGCCACCTTGCAACTCCTTCATTTAACTCCAGTTTCACAGATAAACAAAAACATTTTTTTATCAGAAGCTGCTACCAAAACCTTTTTCTAAATATAGTTAAATCATAAGCACACAAGAGTAATTTTGAGATCAGACTTTTTTTCTCAATTTTCTCTCAGGGCTTCCGTAGTTTGTAAAGCTTATATTGTTAATGAAATCAAGTTTAATTGCACATGTATGAACCATTGTAAATATACAAATATACATGCTGTCAATTCATCAGTGAAAACATGTTTTCCAATATTATTAGGAACTATTTCTTTCACATGATTTTCACTCATATTATTACTTCTTTTTTTTCTTCATTTTTTTTTTTAGCAATATATTCTTGTGTACCTGTGTATGAAGACGCATGGGTCTGTCTCACTGAGGACCTCTTCAGCATTTCTCTGGACCTCCACTAACTGCTGCTGCTGCTCCTCCAGTGCATTGAGTCCATACTGCCAGCTCTGTCTGCGCAGGCTCCTCTCCTCCTCCAGCAGCACATGCAGGCGCTCCCTGTACCTGAACACAACACAGCAGCAGTTCATCAAAAATCATGGTAAACTGGGAACATCATCATTCCCACCAGACTATATACTACTCATATTATAGCATTGTTTGTGTATTACTTCAGCTTTGAAGAGCCTTTTTTAACAGTATGTTTATGTGCAAGGACAGCACGTTTGAATGTTTCTATGTTTTCTCTCATAAAACTAACATTGAAACTTTAAATTACTGACTCAATGGAATCAGTCTCACAGTGAAAGCTGAAAGGTGATCTTAAAGAGCATATGACACTTGACAACGTTTCCAGGCAGTCTCAAAATGCTGACAAACTGGATCCATCGCATTAAGTGACTGTTCAGGCCTGAAAGAACATCTGCTTCTGGTAATCCTTTTCACGGTATGTGCTTCTGTCAATTGTACTCAGATTGACTTATCACATTAATCATATAACCTGTTAGTAACAATGCAGGCGTGGTTTTCCTACTATTTTATTGTACATTTCTGCTTCAGTGCATGTTTGTTACAATGGTTCTACAGTTAAACGCTTTCATATTAATTTTAAAGGGCCTTTTAAGCTTAATTCAGGTTCCTATTTGTATTTTGTGCCTCTACTGGGACATGTCTCCGTGCTTTAATGTTCAAAAAGCTCTTTATTTTTCTCATACTGACTGTGCTGCAGCACCTCTTTTCACCCTCTGTCTGAAACCAGAGCCCAGTCTGCTCTGATTGGTTAGCTGGCCAGCTCTGTAGTGATTGGACAAAAGCTTAGTTTTAGACTTTTGTTTTATCTTTTAGGTTACCATGGTGAAACTCATAGCTAATCTGCTTCATCATGACTCAGGGTGTGGTTTAATGTGATTTGATTGGCAGTGGTCAAGAAAGATAAACATACAACCCAACAGCATTCATCAGATTCTGATTTAAATGGAGATATATCCTGATTGGGCGTGAAATTATGTGGCGTCACCATTGTGCAGCTAAACTGCGCCCACTTCAACCAGTGAGGGGAGGGAAAAAAATATATTTTCAAACAAATATTATATTTTAAGAAAAAGTAGTCCCATTTGACCAAAGAATATAGAATGACGAAAACAAGGCTTTATCTTGGAAACTAAATACAATCAAGTATTGGGCATCAATAAACTTATAGCAAGTTAAATGCACACATATGCAATGTAGAAAATGTTTAATATAGAATACTTTTTTCCCCGCACTTCAAAATCCTGAAATTGACTTTTAATAAAAGTATGATCCTTCATGTGATCTACAAATGTGGAAGTTGTACTGTTAGACACTTTGTCAATATTTAAAGACTTTGGAGAAATTAAGAACAAATGTATGGCTGTTTTTCCTTATACTTAATACTACAGTATGTTACCTGTCCACCAGTGCAGCCATACTGTCCATGATGGCGACCGCCTTGTTCACCAGTTTGTCTCCGATGGCTTCAGACGCTCCTTGCTCCTCTGCTGTCTTTTGCAGGACACTCTCTGTGATCTGCAGCCTGAAGGAAACCACCTGCACACATGTTGCCTGTTTAGCACTTTGTATTTTCCATATTGCAAGCAAAAAGAGATGCCTACGTGACATTTCGGTGAGATGATTTTGCACTTCTTCCTGGCACAGATGTAATCTTTTTAATTACAAGACATCTGGAAAACTCAAGTCAATCCTGTCAGAAGTCATTGGGTGTTTCTCGTCAGCCGGACAACTTTTGCATTCTTATCATTCAATACTCCTGTAATGCGCCATGGCAGTGAGCCAGATGGCCGCTAGCCACTTTATTCAAACCTCAGATGCCTCATTTCATTGTGCAATCTCTAGTGTTCTCTGTTTGGTAGCAATTTATTGTTCAAGGCAAGGCAAGGCAAGGCCAGGGCATTTATTTATATAGCACCTTTCAACACAAGGCAATTGAAAGTGCTTTACAAAAATGAAAGACATTAAGAAAATGGCATTTAATAACAGTCATTAAAAAGCAAAGATAATATAATAAACATTCAAAGAAAAAAATACATGGATAAAAGTTACAGTGCAGTTTAAGATATGAATAGTTCAATTAAAAGCAGCGACAAAAAGAAAAGTCTTCAGCCTGGATTTAAAAGTACTAAGAGTTCAGGTTTATTTGTTCTCAATATATTTAAAAATAAACAGAAAGCATTTCATGCATGAGGCCAAACGTGTCTATTAAAGGGCAAACAGGAATATATTTAAAAAAGAAGAGTTTGATATAAGCACAGTCAATTCAATATTCATTTATTAACAGAAACGTTTTTGTTCATGTTTGTCAAATTGTGTGCTTGCCTGTAGACAAACTTCACATGTTCCCACATTCAGTTGATCTTCACTTTATTACCAAAAATAATCGCTGCATTACCAATCCATTGTTTTTTCAATTTACATACAATAAGTACTTTCTAGAAAAAAATGTGATCGTAAAAAACACATTTAGGGTAGAGTCCCCATTTTCTCAATGTTTGCAAGACTGATGCTACGATAAAAAAAAGGAACAAATATCTCTCCTCTAGTAAACATAAATGAAAGCAGTACCTTGCTGCGGCTCTCCAGCGCTGCCCTCATCTCCTGCTCTGCGGCGCTGAAGGTGAGAACATCGTGGTCGTAGTGGTGTCCCTCTATGAAGCACGTGCTGCACATCAAGGTCATGTCGTTGGAGCAAAAATACTCAAAGGGACGCCGGTGAGTGGCACAGGCCTTCATCCCCAGCTCCTTCAGGGGCTCCACCACGGCATGGGCCCTGAACGCCTCCTTCTCGTTGTGCCTCTGAAGGTGTCTGGTACACAGCGACACCTCGCACTGCAGGCACGTCTTCACGGCCGCCAACTGCTCGTCTATGCAGTGGTCGCAGAAAACCTCCCCCCCCACAGTGTCAGGCTGCCAGTCCAGCTGTGGAGCGGTGGCTCGGTATCCCTCGATGATGCTGCAGAGTTTGAAGTTCCTCTGCAGGGATTCAAACCCTTGGTACTCCTCGCGGCACTCTGGACACCGTGGAGGTGTTTGGTCCTTGATTTCGACACTCTTTCCGATACAGGATCGGCAGTAGTTGTGTCCACAGGGGAGAACCAAGGGATCGGAGAAGAGCTGAAGGCAGATGGGGCAGCTTAGCTCGTAGGCTAGCTGCTCCTCTGGCTTGGAAAAAGACATGGTCTCCGTCTCTTATCTCTGTCCACCTCCACCTCTTGTCATGAGACTATCTTCTTGACTTTGTTTCTGCTTTCGTCCCGGTGAGTCTACAGTGACAACAGGCAGTATACAGAGCAAACAAGGAAGTCAGCAGGCAATAACAGTTTACCAGAATAGCACGAGGTGTATCCACAATGTGTGCAGTACAGCATTCCTTTTGTCTTTGTTACCTGAAATTCCCACCAGCATAGGGGTGGCTGTTGATGGTAAAACAAACGCTTCACGTGACTCATGCAAAGTAATTAAAGTGCCAGGAACTATCTTCCCATGAAGCCATAGCATAGAGCATGAGAACTTTACTCGAGATAATGTAAGTTGCACATCTTGCTCCAGTACTGGAGCAGACACCTTTGCACAGGCATTGCAGGTGTATGAATGTCTGCAAGACTGAAATAAGATAATAAGGAACCAATGGAAACCCCATACTGTACAACATTGTCAAGTCAGTTTAATAAATTCCACAAACACAGGACTCTCGATCATGGGGTTGCTGTGTCCTGTGTGAAAACAGTCAACATTTTACGACCATAACTAGACAAACATTGACAAACCTAACCTAAGTAGATTTGTTGTGTTTCTGTTTTACTTAAGTTCCAATTCACAAGTGTGAAATGCGGGGATGGTCGGCACAATCATTGCTAGGAAAATGTTTTGCCAACTAATCATGCTTGATCATTTACATATTACAAATATTGCACGATTATTTCAATCGGATTTCCCTAGAAAAATTATCTTTTTGTTTTCAACCTGATAACCCCAACCCATTTAGTTCAGTTTACCAATGCCCATGAATTTATATAAATTGATACATGCTTTACCTGTTTTTACCACTACTTTTTTGTGGTTTGGTGGGTTCCAACGTGGGTTAGGGTTAGGGTTAGGGTGTATCCTATTCCCTATACACACGGCATCTATTGCACGTCTGTCCGTCCTGGGAGAGGGATCCCTCCTCTGTTGCTCTCCCTGAGGTTTCTCCCATGTTCCCCTTTAAACTGTGGGTTTTCTCTGGAAGTTTTTCCTTGTACGATGTGAGGGTCTAAGGACAGAGGGTGTCGTATTGTCATACTGATATTCTGAACAAACTGTGAAGTCCACTGAGACAAATGTAACATTTGTGATATTGGGCTATATAAATAAACATTGATTGATTGATTGATTGATTGATTGATTGATTGATTGATTGATTGAT
>CALSBZ010044417.1:459338-484577 GCA_943591055.1 Gobionotothen gibberifrons | reverse complement strand
ACACACACACACACACACATACACACACACTCCAATTCAACAGTCAGAAACACTGCAAATATGCCTAGAGTAAAACGTTGTACTTCATTGTCTAGCCTCAAGTTCTACCGAGTAAAACGACTTCACACTGTGTGAATTGTTAGGTTGTTCTTATTATACTTGACGGCTCAAGGTGTGTCGCACAGATAATAAGGAATGATGTCCTTGGAGTGAGATAATATGTAAGGAATTCATAAAGATTTTCTTATTGGATAGAAAAACCCCTCCAGCCCACATTCCTCGATGCTGTTACCCCTAAAGTGCAGCACGCACTTACAGCAATTTATTTAACACTGTCATAAAATCATAGAACATTACTGCACTTCAAATCTTGGTGTTTGACGGACATGGTAGACTCGTATGTCAATCAAAAGTTAGAGAAATTTGAATTGTTGTATCAGAGTAACCAAACTTTGGACGTTGACTGTGAATCAAGCAATATTCCATTGCAATCTCCATAGGCAGAACGCAAGAATCTCAAGAGTATTTACTATTTTTTCTCTTGTAAGAAAAGGACTGAAAGTGCAGATCTGTGCACTGAAAAAACAGATCTGTGCACTGAATAAACAGATACAGTTTGTGCACTGAAAAAAAGGGGAAAGTGGGGTTGGTCAATTTGCAAATATGCAGTTAATATATGAGACAGAATGTATTCATGTTTCTCATCGAAACATCAATCAATCATGTAGAACTATTTTAATCTTGAGGGATTTACGTTCTATACATCTCAATTCTAAAATCTAGGGTTAGGGTTAAGTCTTAAATCTTAAGTCTTAATCATGTTAAGAAATAAGAAAAAAGTTATGTTTATCTCTGTAACTCCGCCCACTGAGCACATACGTCAGCAGCTTGCTTTGCAGCCGATTACTCAGCTTCTAATTATTATTGACAAATATTTTATTCACAAATCAAAATGGTCTGACTCAGAACCCTACTTTAATGGTTTCGTAATTAAACTTGAACAATATGGCACTTTAATGGACAAGATGAAAAGCAGAAGAATTGCAACAAATCTTTATTTGAAAATGTTGAGTAAGCTGGTTCTGTTCCGAGGAGATCTCTACAAGGTAAACGTTATTACAGGTTATTTAATGTCATCAAATGTTCGTCATAGTTACAGGTTATCACAAGACGCATTGTTTGCAAAAAGCTGAGTTCACATTTGCCGTTACAACGAGCTGTCAATTTGTAAACATTGTCATTCACTGGTGTTAGCTAGGATAAAGCCATGAAAATCATAAGGTGAGTTTATATTGATTGGCTTGTGTATCGTGTTTTATAGTGTGAGTATTTGTAGAGCGTAAGTCAGGCAGTTGCTTCCTTTACAATATTTAAGATTATGAACCTTGCCCAGAGTTATGCACATTAAACCGAGCTCAGTGGGGAGGGGGGAGTCATAGCCGATGGACGAGCTTGCGGCATGTTTGCGGTAGATCTTGTTTTAAATTATTGTTTCATGTCTGCTGTCAGGCGGTGTAGAACTTTACTGCGTGGGTCCGGCTCTGCATGTCTACTATTGTGCTGACTTTTAGGGGCGCTGAGGCAGGTTGTACCTTACATTAAGCGACCATCTTTACCCATTTAAGCCTTAAATGGGTAAAGATGGTCGACAGACACCTTACATTTTAAGGTGTTGATTGTTAAAGATGTATTACAATATTGTCTGTGGGACCGCTGTGTTTTCCCTAAAAAACGGTGTGTATCTGCTTTGATCAGATCCGCTCTGTGTTCATGTAAATTGTTTGTTTGTTTGTAACCTTTATTTATTCAGATTGGTCCCATTGAGTTCATAGATCTCTTTTTCAAGGGAGACCTGCATAAATACACACAGAGCGGATCAAAACAGAGACACAATATTGTGTGTGGGGTGCGGGTGTGTCCCGGAAAGCGACACTTGATACTGGAAAGTGGAGGATATTAATGATTGTTACATTTTAGCAGCGGTGCACATCCAAGCGGCAAACTCTGGGGCAGAGCCGGGAGGACAATAAGGAAGTGCCTCAAACTGCAGTTCATCTAGTGGCCAGTAGGAGCAGTCTGCAGAAGGAAGCAATTTCTATAGACCCCCACGTTAAAATGCCCAACTTTACAGCAGAAATAAACATGTTTACATCGTGGTTCAAAAAAACATATTCTCTGTATAGTTAGATTCCCCCTTCGTGACTATGGATTGGGGGGTGCATTTTTTCTCAACTCATCTGTTTAATTAATATTCAGTCTTAAAGTTATGCATAAATTAGGGCGTGGTCACATTGAGTGACAGCTCTGTCAAGCAGTGGCGGCTCCAGAGTATTGTTGTTGGGTAATCTATGGTAGGGCTAAGCCATACAGTGGTGGGGCTCAAGTCAGTATTTGCAATGTAATTACATACACGCCCCCCTAGACAGTGAAACGCCATGCTTGAGGTTTAGATTATTTCCCTGTCTCAATCCAAATTGAACTGTATGAAATAAAAAGGCACATTTGTCTTGTAGTAAATAAAAAGGGCGACCTGGAGCCAATCCTGCAATTTCCCCACAAGTGAATGAGTTGACATGCTGAAAACCCAACCCCTGGAGGGGGGTCTGGGGGGATTCTCGCCCAGGAGATTTTTTGAAATACTAACATAAAATACACATTCTGGTACTCTCTTGAGAAGAAAAATAAATACATCTATTACTACACATTTAAAAAAATGAATGCCATTTTAGTTTTTTGTTACTTTGTTCTGAAAGCTGAACCTGCTGCTCCTCACAGAGAGAAGAGGGAAGAGGCTGTGTGAATTACTTTACATTGTGGATAAGGGTGGATAGCCCCCATTGTTCTGTGTGTCAAAATGAAAGACAGCCCACACACCTATCAATCATCAAACCGTGGGGTCTTATTTCATTACGTGTTGATTTCTATCAACACATAATGTTGTATCGATGTATATAGAGAGGCGAAGTCCCTCCCCTTCCGAGGGAGCTCATGGGACCCCGGAAGCGGAAAATTATACATTGAAGTCAATGGAGAGAGAAAAGTTATCTTTTGATCCCGTTTGAATTGTGCCACGAATTACACATATGTACATGAATTACACATATATTACACAGATGTACTACAGCAAAAGTATTCTCCGTCGGGACTTCCTGCACCACGCCGTTATCTTGATTCTGATTGGCCAGAAGACATTATCAAAGATGTTCTATTGAGAGGACGATCACTACGTACACCCCAGCACGTGCACTTCGCTCTGCATCGGCCAAACGGCTCGCTGCACCCGCGCTGCGAGGGGGACCAAAGTTCCCATCAGCAAAAACACGTGGGTTTGCTATCCTGGCCCCCAAATGGTGGAATGAGCTGCCCATTGAACTCAGGACAGCAGAAAGCTTACACATCTTCCGGCGCAGGCTGAAAACTCATCTCTTTCGACTCCATTTCGAGCGATAGAACTACTAACAAAGAATTACTAACAGAGCACTTACATACTAATAAAGGACTGGCTTATCTATAAGCCAGTTGAGTAGCACTTGAAATGTTGTGGCTATATGAAACCTGATGTACTTATATGATTCTGTTTTCTTCAAGGTTGTATCTTCCTGGTCGAATGTACGTCGCTTTGGATAAAAGCGTCAGCTAAATGCAATGTAATGTAATGTAATGTAATGTAATGTAATGTACGTCACAAAAGTTTTCAAAACCGTTTCTAGTCTTCGGTATTTCCAGACAAGTGGCTACTGAAATCAATCTTGCTAACTGCTGTCTGTGCAGTTTACTCCGCGCGAGTTGGCGGACTTTATTTAGCTTACTTTAACATCATTTTTCATGGTGGGGCTAAGGTGGGGCTAAGCCATTTCTTGGTATGGCTGTAGCCTACCCCAGCCATACCCTGGCGCCGTCACTGCTGTCAAGTGACTGCTGCTGTTAGCTTCTTGTCTCTCTGCTAGCAGCTCCGTGATGCTACAGGCACTCGCTTGATCAGTTCAACCAGGGCACACAACTTGAATGTGTTAGTTTGTTCTTCATGCTTATATCGGACTATTGTGACTCGCTCTGCGGTTAAAACAGACGGTGCATGAATGCGGTTTTGCGGTAAGTGAAATTCGAGTACTTTATTTATGTGTTTTTGATTTGAATCAGCTACGTAATGAATGTTAAAGGTGGGGTAGGTAAGTTTGAGAAACCGGCTCGAGATACACCTGTTACATTCCATGGAATGCTCTTAACATCCCGATAGCAATAAATATTAAGTGCTTTGACAAAAAATCCATAACAAAATTTCATCTGTGGAAGCCGTAGTACTGTAAAAAGCATGACCAATCATTTTAGCTAGCCATCCATTTTAACTGGATGGCCTACCTGCCTGTCAGCCTTCCATCTGTGCACAAACTTATCTCGTGTCCTCATTGGTCATGTGCGCGTTCGTGTGTGTTGGAGGAGGGGCTCTGTAAGGAAGTGGCAGATTTTTCTCGGCTGTGTATTTTCAAATTCTAGCGCACTCGAGCTGGTTTCTCCAAAATTACCTACTCCACCTTTAAAGGACACATGTCATGCTTTTCCGGTTATTACCTGTCCCCTTGTGTGTTATGAAGGTGTTTATGCATGTAAACGGTGTGCAGAGTCAAACCCCTCAAAGTACACCCTGTAGCAAGTAAAACTCTAACACAGAAAATACCTCCCCAAAACGCCTCGTTCGTGAAACGTCATTGTCCATTGTTTACTTCCTGGGTGCTGTGTCGTAGGAACACCCAGTAGCTTTGCACAGCACAATTGATGCACACATAACCAAGTTAGGCTTTGCAATCAATTGGAAAAAGAGCACCCCCATGCCTCACCAACAGGCGTTGTATTTGGGAGTGGTGCTCGTTGCAGGCATGCTACGCGCCACCCTGTCAGAGAGCAGAAGTGCGTCCCTTCTCCGGGCGGCTCACAGGCTGCGACAGGGGGCGACAGTGACAGCTTTAACTGTCATGCAGACTTTGGGTCTCATGGCGGCTGCTCACGTTGTGGTCCCACTGGGGTTACTGCATATGCACCGCCTGTAGAGGTGGTTCTCCAGCCTGCGTTTGGATCCCAAGAGGCACAAGCGGCGGCTGGGGACCTGCCTGAAGAGGGCTATATGTGGGCGCTGGTCTCTAACAGAAACACGACACAGCAACCTCCTAGAGCTACGGGCGGTAGTGTTAGTCCTCCAGCATTGCATGCCCCTAATTCAAGGGAGACATGTATTGGTCAGGAGCGACAACAGCACCACAGTGGCTTATATCAACAGGAAGGGCGGAGTCCGCTCCGCCGCCCTGTTGGCCACAGCGGAGAGGCTGTGGTTATGGGCATCAGAGGTGGTGTTATCTCTGAAAGCCCTCCATATCCCGGAACTGGAGAACAGGGGGGCCGACCTCGTGTTGAGGGGCGGGCCCCTGCCAGGCGAATGGACGCTTCACCCGGAGGTGGTGATTTGGTGGTTTTCCATGGCCCTGAGCAGTGGCGGATTGTAGGAGATCCGGGGCTTAGCCCAGGAGTTGTTGGGGGCTTTTTTTTTTTTAAATATTGAAGTTAAAAGCATCAATCTGGTGCACTTTGAGAGCAACATTAACCATACCTTAATAATACCTTAAAGCGGACAAAAGGCACTGGAGAACACTTATTCATTAACACCCTTTAATGAAGCAAACTAATGCCTTAACTCACTCAAATACAGTCGTTTACTTACTTCGGTGAAACGAATGTGCGTAGAGTTTTAAAGGATGCGGATAGTCTCACCTTGATTCTGGCGCATTGCTTATCGTTTTATAGATCTATTCTCATCCACCATCTTTGTTTGTGACGTAAAGAGTGTAATGCTGCGTTCACACCGGACGCGATGCGACGTTTGGGGGCGGCGCGATTACATGTAAAGTCAATGCAGAGACGCGATCAGACGCGAATTCGCTCCAACGGCGCGCATGAAGCGGTGGACGCGGCGCGCATCACGCGATTGAGGCGATTGAAGGGGGCCGCGTCAAACGCGAGAGTTCAATTTTTTCAACTCGAGCGTCAAATTCACGTGACGCGTTCTCGCGGAAGCCAATCAGTGGTGAGGATCTCAGCCTGCCGTTACTGACGTTCTACCAGAAAACATCAGCCATTAGCTGTTAGCAGTTAGCACACAGAGATCACAGCTCCTCATATCCGTTCAGAAACTGTACAAAAGTTAAACAAGTACAAACCACAGACTGTCTGTGTCATGGCGAATACAGTCGCTGGTTTATTTATGTCTGTATGCCGTTGTTATGAGTGTGGAGTGAGCATATACAACGTTAGCTTAGCCTGGTCGACCCAATCTCCATTCAGAAAAACAAGCATTTTAAAAGGTTTTTCGCCTGCCGCCTGTCTGCAGACTTGTCAAGCATTAATTTATGGTTTTTACTAACCGGTATCAGTATGTTGTTACGTCGGCATCATTTAGAAACGTGTATTACAATTTAATCACGGTAAAATATGTTCATTTTGTTGTAGTTGTAGCTCCCGAGCCAGCGCGTCTTGTTTGAATGATGCGAGTAAACACAGCTGGCAGCCGCGGTGGCTAGATTAGACGAGAGCGATGCGATAGGAGCGTTTAGAGCGAAGCGAATATTCGCATCGCGTCGGGTGTGAACGCAGCATAAGAGTCACGTTTCTGACTGTTGCCTGTCAGTTCCGTTGCCTGTCAGTTCCGTTGCTATGGGTCCGTTGTTATGTGTACTGAAACGAGAGCCGGTATAATTCTACGCGCGAAAACTAAATAAAAATTGGAATACGTTATTTTAGTGTCTTAAAAGTAGACTGAGGTATGAAGGGTTAACGTTACATCTTAGAATACTTTTTAGTCATGTTCTGTATACATACTAACATATAAGGGTCTACGTAGTGTGGTTACTCCATGTTTACTAGCTATAAGATTAACGTTACATCACTCTTTTTCACTTCTTACTCAGAGTGCAGATATCACCATTATATTCACAAACCTGAAACATCATCCATTTCTTCACTGCTGGTGATGACATTGTTGTCAGCTGCTGATACTACTGCTGCTGCTGCAGCTTGTGGCGCCTGCTTCGATAAAAATAACTTTCTAATATCCATAACTTTATAGGCTATTAGCTTAAAACTCGTCAGGCACTAGGAAGGACAACTTTTTCTTCGGGGCAGGGAAGGCTACGCAGTACGCAGGCTAATGTCCCGCAGCGGCTGCCTTGTGAAAGTGAAACATCCGGGGCTTTTCAGAAAACATCCGGGGCTTGAGCCCAAGTAGCCACCCCCTAGCGCCGCCACTGGCCCTGAGCGACGACCCGCCCTTGGGGGTGGACGCCCCGTAGTTTCAGAGCGCATCGAGTTTAAAATACCATCTACAAGCTGATGCTGACAGCCCCGCTCCTGCCGCCCGCTTGTGGCAGACCACACTTCCACGCTCACCGGCAGACCCGGACTGGCCATCGGGAGGACCGGGAGGGTGTGTGTATGTGTGGCACGAGCGAGGCACACCTTACGTGTTGTTAGCATCTGGTGCTAGCTAGCTGCGCTAACGGATATAAGGAGCTGTTTCAATGAAAACAGAGGAGCGACATTTCGCCGACAACTGCGCCGAGCACTTGACTTTATGCAGGTAGCCAGACAGTGGGACATTGTACGAAAAGTCAGCACACTCAGCACGGATAGTGCACGCAACATGATTGCAGCGTCCAGGCAGCTCCCGTTCGAGCATATGCCTTGAGCCGCACATAGCTCCAACAATCACACACACACACACACACACACACACATATACACACACACACACACACACACACACTTTGTATTGTATTAGGTTCCAGGTTGAATTGAGGCGAATATTTCTAATGTTTAGAGGTTGTTGTGTTTAATATTCATGAGAATATTTGTCATTGTTCAAATGATAATAAATCTATAAAAAAATGTAAAAATCTACAGTATACTAATGCAATGAGTACAACTTTGTACGGAGCCATACACATCAGCGTTGCGAGCTCATTTCCATTGGTTTCAATGGAGACGTGCACTGGCTGCCAAGGTCTTTTTTTCTGGCCGTGCCCTTCAACTTTGGGACCGCAAGCAGCGCCCACCGCTCGTCATGTGACGAGGAACAACCAATCACAACTGAGAAACATCTCAACTTCCGTAAACACAAGTGTACGGCAAATATGGAAGATAAGTTCATTTCACAGCGGGTGGTCGTAACCCTGACTTTAAAGGTCACATGTCATGCTTTTCCGGTTATTACCTGTCCCCTTGTGTGTTATGAAGTTTTTTATGCATGTAAACGGTCTGCAGATTCAAAACCCTCAAAGTACACCCTGTAGCGAGTACAACTCTAACCCCCTGATCCCACTGCGAGCGTCTGCGCTATGTTACGTTGTGGCTGAGCCCTGCTGCGACCTCCTCCTGCGTCGTAACCCACCAGGCGCGTTTCAAAACGTTGTGGAAGCGGAGCGTCATATGTGCAGCCTCGCAGTTGTTGTTGATTTTGGAATATTTCCTGGACATTTGTACTTCTACAAGTAGGCTACGTAGTTACATGGTTTATGTTTGTGTCTGTTTAAATCGTGTTTATTGTTGTTATTTCCTATTTTGTTGTGTTGTAGACTACAGACAAAGTTAAGAATAATTGTAATATCCCAGTTATAAACGACATGAATCAAAGATATGTTGCTGTATTTTAGTGGTAAAACAATGCATTCATCATCATAATTATTCTATATATATAATTTACACAGTGCCTGTAAACCGGAGGAGAACGCTGGCATTTCTCCTCCTACTTGAAAGACTACGGAGGGATAGGGGCTGCAAAAGTGTGTGAGTATATATGCTATATATGGTCTGAACGTTCCACTTCCTGCCTGCCTGACATTACCTTACGGCTGCGCCGCGTCAAAAATAGGATTCATCCTATATTTTAGAAATTCCTTGCGGCGAGGAGCTTCTGGGACGCTTCGAGTCGCGGCGTAGCGTGGCGCAGCGTGGCGCAGCGGGTCTGGTGGAATAGCACCCATTGACTAGAGTGGCCGCGAACGCTAAAAACCCAGCAGACGGAACGTAGTGTGGCGTGGCGTGGCGTAGAAGCGCCCGGTGGGATCAGGGGGTAACACAGAAAATACCTCCCCAAAACGCCTCGTTGGTGAAACGTCATCATCCATTTGATTCTTCCGGGTACGAGATTACGTAAGCATGTACCCGGAACTAAATGGACCAATCCGTGGAGCCGTTACGTTACGTCCGCGGAGCCGTTACGTTAAGCCCCCACTGATTGGTCCAAATTGACCAATCCACGGACTTCCTCACACACACACACAGTGCAGGCAGCTCTGCTGATTTCTCCTCCCTGGCTGCAGGCTGATAACAGACAGTTGGGATCGCGGCGAAATTCTCTCTGCAGACCCATTCTCACAGCGTTTATCAACCTATAAACCTTTTTCTTACTCAATATCAAGCCACACTTATTGTTTTTACTTCGGCTGTGACTTTGTGTGTGCTCAGGTTGAGTTTGGCTGTGTTTGGCTGTGTATCGCTAAACAAGGAAACAACACCTCCACGGAGCTCAGCGCGATTCACAACGTACCGACCAATCAGAGCACACTGTGCTCACAGGGAGGGTGGGGGCTGGAGCTATTGGAGCTACAACGAGCCGTTAAAGGCAGAGAGTGAATACACGTAGTTTACAGAGATGCTGTATGAGAAACCAATGTGAGTTTGGAAAATTGCACAATATAAATCTATTCTAGTAGACCTCAACAATGGAATTATGATCAGTGGAAATGGCCATGACACAGGGGCGGACTGGCCATCTGTAGAATCTGGAAAACCACTGAACGGCCGGTGGTCAAGGGCCGTTGACGGCCGGCCGGCCCTTTAATTTTGTTTTGTTTAACGTCATAATTTAAGTTGCGCTTCCGGCCGACAGAGGACAACAGCGGCCGCGAATGCAGTTGTGTGGTTCTTATCTGTCAAATAATCACACACGAAGAAGAAAAAAGACCGGCCACACAGACGCCGCGGCAGAAAATGTATGAAAATCAAAGAAAAAGAAAAGAAAAAGGTGGGGCCGAGAAGGCAAGAGAAAAAAAGGTGAAGTCACTCGCAGGTAATGCTAATAAATGTCGCAAATTGACAGACCTTTTTGGCAGTAGCGCTGCTACAACTACAAGCACTATCATCACCAGCAGCGTAGAACAAGTGCATGATGAAGAGAATGATGAGGGCGCGAGGTCATATATACAGCCAGCCTCCTGCGTTCATGAAGGACAGAGAGTTGAGCTGGTGGAAGAACCAGCTCAACTGGCACATGCAAGTGCAGGGCAAGTGCAAGAGGTGGTAAGTACTATAGAGAAGACGTATAGAAGTATATTCAACCTAGTGTTTCCAGTTAGTGTGTGGTGTTGCTCATGCAAGCAATAACATAAATACAACTGAGAGTAGGTGTAATAGACTAATATTAAAAAAAAGTATAGATTAAACAAAAGTGTATTACTTGTCAACATGTATTAAGTATTAATTCAAGTAGTATAGTATTATACAAATAATTAACATTATTTTTAACATTAATCCTTGGTTTAGGATACAACTTTCTTCTCACTCTGCCTGTGACACAGGTAGCTTGTGAGAGAAGTTTCTCTGTACTCAAGCACATCAAAAGCCGAATAAGGAGCACACAGTCACAAGAACACCTGGAAGCATTCATGCTTATGTCAACAGAAAAAGACATCCTCATGTCCCTCGACAATGACTTGGTCATCGACAGAGTTGCAGAAAAAAGCAACCTAAGAAACTGCTGATCCCCCAACATTAGGTTTACAAACCACCTCAGACAATCCTGTTTATTTATTTTAGGTGAGAATGATCCCTTAAACTGCAGCCTAATAAACAGCTGATTTGTGTGTGTGTACTGTTTTATGATGTCCCATGTGTTAAGACATCTGAGGAGTGTCCTCCCTCTTCTCTTTAGGGGAGAATTATCCCTTGAACCGTATAATAAACAGCTGATTTCTAATAACTAATAGTACTATTAGTACCCCCCCCCCCCGTTGACATGACATGTGGCCGGTCTGGGTCAGATTCCAGGGCTGAATTTTAGTCCCAGTCCGCCCCTGCCATGACATGTCTCCTTTAAGATCTGTCCGGCATGTCCCCCATATTCATGGTATGTGCACCGCTGCTAAAATGTAACACGATCATTAATAGAGAGGCGAAGTCCCTCCCCTTCCGGTGGAGCTCCATGGGACCCCGGAAGCGGAAAAATATACATTGAAGTCAATGGAGAAAATGGAGAGGAAAAGGTTATCTTTTGATCCCGTATGAATTGTGCCACAAATTACACATATGATGTTTGTCAATCTAAAAGAACATTTTGCAAGTCAAAAAAATAAAAATGTGTCGTAAAACTGTGAAGTTACACATTTTTTGTGTGAAACTGCTCAGTGAACTACATCTCCGGTAGGGCAGAACAACACACGTCACCAAGATGTCCGTCTGTCTTGTCAACAAAAGGATTGACTACACTCACTATCACCACAATGAAACACATGCAAAGCTGCCTGTCTGCCTTTGATTCTCTCTGAACTGCCTGGTCTTTATAATGTTTAATGTCTAATGTCAACCATTTGTGCAGATAGCATGAAGTAGAATAGATCGCCGATGCTAGCGTTACCGTTAGCATTTCTCCCCCAGGCTTAAGTTGTGTATTATAGAATGATCACACCGCTGTGACAGCACTCTTCAAAGGGTTCACGAAATATGACTAGCCTACTACTCTTACTGTTTAACATGTTGGGTTATTTAATGTTAAGGCTAATAAAAATGACACGGGTGTAATGCTAACTAACGTGCTAGCTACTAGCTAGGTAGCTAACTTGATCCAGCCACTCCTGGTCCTTTCATCAGACGGGAGGCGAAAGAACGAGCAAGACCCATTGCTGGTATGATAACAACCTGGTACTAAGCACACAGGCATCTTGTTAAAGTTATCTTATCTTAGCCAGCGCCATATAGATAGACGATATGATATCTATATAGCGCTGACATAGCTCTCTCTTAGTAGAGGAAAACAATGGTGACATCACTTACGCGACTCTGGGATTTGTAGTCTTTCTAGTTGCGTATTTTTATAGTCTTATATTTCAACAGTTTTACGACAAACTGTGACTTTTTTTACATGGAAAGGATTGTTTAAGATTGACAAACATCATATGTGTAATTCGTGGCACAATTCAAACGGGATCAAAAGATAACCTTTTCCTCTCCATTTTCTCCATTGACTTCAATGTATATTTTTCCGCTTCCGGGGTCCCACGAGCTCCCTCGGAAGGGGAGGGACTTCGCCTCTCTATATCCTCCACTTTCCAGTATCAAGTGTCGCTTTCCGGGACACAATATTGTGTCTCCGTTTTGATCCGCTCTGTGTGTTAGTGTTGCACGGTGTACCGATACTTGAAAGGGACCGCGATACCCTGCCGTTAAAAACGGTACGATTCCTCCGTTTCATTGGTATCGGTATTTTAAGAATGACGGGGAAAAGTACTCCGGTGAGAAAGCGCCGTTTTAATAAGAGCCGCGTGTAATCAGCGCTCTGCTTCCACTCCCTGCACTGCAGCTGTGCCTCCCCTATCTCGTGCACGCGCTAGATGCCAGAGCATGTGAGAAAACGAGAAGCATGGCTGCAAGTGGGAGTGCAACTGCCGCTGCGCCTCGGCTTGTTGACATTAAAAAAGACGCCAGAAGCGAAATTTGGAAGTATTTTAGCTATATCTCTGACAGTGAGGGCAAACCTACGGACACCACGACACGGCCTGTCTGTGAGAAATGTTTTAGATCCCTGCAAACCAAGGGAGCCAACACATCAAACTTGCCTAAGCACCCGCCGACCGGCATCCAGAGCTGTTTAAAGAATTTAAGGTTAGCGAATGTGATAGATAACATAATTACATCATGCTCAAGCCCATACCCTCAAATCTAAGTCAAACAAGTGTAATTTATTTTGTGACAAACGAACGTTTTCGTAGAGTAGACATGCAGAGCCGGACCCACGCAGTAAAGTTCTACACCGCCTGACAGCAGACATGAAACAATCATTTAAAACAAGACGTACCGCAAACATGCCGCAAGCTCATCCATCGGCTATGACTCCCCCCTCCCCACTGAGCTCGGTTTAATGTGCATAACTCTGGGCAAGGTTCATAGTTTTAAATATTGTAAAACAAGCAACTGCCGGACTTGCTATGGTAGGTTATGTATTAGGAGGTTTTCTGAATTACATTTAACCTAAAACAATGAGCTGACAGAAGCTAAAACGCTATGGGACCTTCAGGGTTAGGTGAACCGAAAAACCCAACAACAATACCTATACCTTAATCAGCACTGATTTCAGGAACACTCTATGTAAAAAACACTAGAAAAATTAACAATATATTATTTCCCTTTCGAAGAAATATCTGCACATGGTGGATATTTTGAAGTAAACCAAATCTACCAACAATTTTTTTTATGGAAAACAACTAAATGTGTTTTATGAAACTTTTTTCTCTATTATAAAATGACAAACAGATTTCTACCAGGTACTGTACCTAACATCCTGTAACTGATTTGTTTATATAGTGGACTGTCTTTTTTTTGCGTCTGTGTAAATGCATGCCACAGTGTAAACCCATGAATTTGCAAACATGTGTGTGTGCCATGTGTGTGTATACATAAGCTGCACATGTGATAACATTCTCCCATTTCTCTGGGTGGAAATATTTATGCTAAGTCCTCATTTGAGCATGCAGTTCAAACAGACGGGGTCCGGTGTTCTTTCCCTTTTTTCTGAATGAGTCAGCCTCCGGGGGGCCTTCCCAGACAAGACCAAGCATTGTGAGCATGGCCCGCCCCCTCCCCTCTTCCCTGACCCAATACGTGTGTTTATATCAAGACTTGATATCCATTTTCCGTCACACACTCCCGTTGCTAAGAGGTATTTATTTTTTAGCGAGAAAGGAAGAGTTTCGAGGGAGCTGTGATGTGTAAATAGTTGTGATCCGTCACAGGTGCCCCATCGCCCGCGGAGAGGACGCACGGTCTGATGACGGATACAGAAAATAAGATGAAAAGGAATCAATGAGTTTGGCTGCTCAGCTGTATTTATGGACACTAATTTCCACAAATACTCAAAGCTTTGCATGAGAGAAGGATTGTTTCTTTGACTCAGGCTCTCTGGTGTAAATATTTCTTGTCATTCAACACTAGACTGATTGTGTTTATATTCGTTTGGTCATTGTGTGACTGCACGCCTGGTTTCGTCAGAGTTTGAGAAACTGTTACTCATGTCTCAAACCTCAAACTATCACATTTGTTAGAGCTGCACTAAATAATATGCTTTATATTAATAATGGATCAAATGACGATGTCTGCGTGAAAGATGTTGTTGTATATTGCTTTAAGCCACCTTTGTGGTGACCACTGTATATCATAATTAAATCATGGAACTACAGGTTGGGGGTATTGTTTCCGCACGGACACACACGTCCTGGCTTCTTTCTCTTGTCTTCCCGGGCTGCGACCCGACAACATGTCCGTTTCTGCTGCTCATTAAAGCCAGCTTAATACCTTCATTGCACCGCCTCCGACTCCCTATCTCCCGGCACTACACCTTTAGTATTGTTGTCGTTTTCCGCACTTGACTCTCATTGACCCTGTTTCCAGCCAGCTGTTTTCTGTGAAAGAGCTCTGATAAACACATTACACACTACAAGTCTAACACTAAACACCAGACATATGTAGTGGGGAACATAGTCGAGCATCTAGGAGATAAGAGATAAACAAAATAGAGCTAAAAGAAGAGTGAGGACTGGACTTAAAAATAACTTTTCCAATATGGCGGTTATATTATTGTAACTTATTTTGCTGTTCTGGGTTGCCTGGAAACAAATACATTTATGTTCATTTCAAGGATTCACATCAAAACGCATGTATCCTTGAGGACTACCATACATTTTCGTACATCGATTCTATTCATATTTATATCTTCATTGCTACGTCTCTTGGTACAAATGTTGATAACCCTTTGGAAGCAATGGGCAGCCCCAATGAAACACAGTATTCAGCACCTTGGTCACTCAGGAGTTCTAATACCTATCACTGTATGAGAGTCCCTGTCGAGAATTAATCCTATTTCATCTCAATTCTTTAAACATTACTTAACCATATGAAGCATGTGCAAGTTCAGAGAGGTTTACCTACTTTTTTTCCATATAAATGATCTCTCTCTCCTCCTGCTGCCTCTAATAAGCTGATTATAGGTGTAACCTATTTGTTTTAACTACATTTTGCCACAATCTACAACCAGAGGTGGGGAGTAGTGGAGTACAAATACTTTGTTACTGTACTTAAGTACATTGTTCTGGTATCAGTACTTTACTCCACTACTTATTTTTCTGACTACTTTTTACTTTGACTTCTTACATTTTTAACACATACCTGTACTTTGTACTTCTTACATTTTCAAAACAGGCTCGTTACTTTAGTTTTAATCTGTGTTTGGTTGGGTGATCATTATTATTTAGAGTCATTGCAACACAATTATTGAGTTGGGTTGTTCATTAATTGATCCTACTATTTTAAATAAAGTTCACCATATAACTCACTTCAATTCAGTTTTGTTTTTTAAACCATTACCATAATAATTGTTGTGATGTTTCCAAGGAAGAGGTCACCTTAGAATCTACAATGTAGGCGTTTATTTCCCCACGTTGCTTGTGTTCTAAATGGTTGTTGTTCAGTGTTGAAACATTCGTTACCTAACAATTACATAATTACATAATTACAATTTGAAATAGAAGATCTTTATTGTTCTATTAATATAAAGTGAGCTCCAGTTACCAGCTACTCTATGAAACAGCTGGTAGTTATGGGAACTTTTTACTTAAGTACTTTTTGAAGCCCATCTTTTTTTACTTTTACTTGAGTAAAGAAGTTTAGTCAGTACTTTTACTAGAGTATTTTTAAACACTAGTATCTGTACTTCTACTTGAGTAAAGGATGTGTGTACTTTTGCCCTCTCTGCTGTCTGCAACAGCCAATCATCAATCACTCTGTAGTCAGCTGTCATTTCAGACGCTAACGCTGCGGGCCTCCTGCACCCTAGATTTACCTCCATTCATCATATCCACTTCCCAGGTTGAGCTCATCAGAAGTTTGTCATCAATCCATCGACATCACCACCACATCAAGTTCAGAAAAGGTTCAGAATGTCATTATCATCTATTCACCAAAAATGTTCCTGAAACAAATACAAATGTGGTTGATTATGATGTGAAAAAGTAGTATAAAAACCAATAAAGGTTTAGTGGAAGATGTACAAACGATGGTTGGGTCAAACACAGGAACTTCTCCCTAGGATCATAGTCCCATGTGAAAACAAAAGTCAATATTGAGTGACGTATCCATGTTAGGAAAGTTACATAGCTTTCTTAATTTACATAATGGTTTGTTCCGTAACAACCATAAGTAACACAAAGTTATTTTAGCCTAGAAAATTGGTAGCAGACATTTAATGGGCTGATAACATTTAAAACGGATAAGCATTCAATATTTTTACAATGGGATAGGACTAAAACTCCAGTGTGTTATTGGAAAATCTAGGTTCTGTGTGGAGGCTTGGATTGCACAATGGTATAGACGAAGATAATGAAGAAAAAGCAAACACTGGATTACTGGAACCTCAAATGGGGCACATTCTGACATGGGGCTGTGCCTGTACATATTATGTTTTAGTTGGTTAAACAAAAACATACACATAAGTGGAATGATAAATGGAAGTGTATCTTCTTAATTTCGATTTGCGCCATCTTCAAGTTCACTAGAAGACACTTCCAGTTCTGAACAAAATCCTTTTTACTCAGAGGGAAGCATTTTGTCTCTGAATCGAAAAACAGTAACAATAGCCCATTTCATTTTGGATGTGTAGCTGTTAGCCACGCTTGAGTCTCAACCAGGAGTTTTAAGAGCAAAGTCCACGTTGGACCTGGACCGAGGCTTGTTCTGGATGTAGCTCTGTGGAGCAGGCCTCCCACTGATCCACGCAACTCATTATTTCCCTAATGCTGGGATTAGACCTCAGTGCTGCAGAGCTGACTGTGTGCCAGCTCTTTTCTCCCTCCAGGTCTATCATGAAAAACAACAGCCAGTTCACTGGCAGCGAAATAAAACACACCGTCTTTGTTGTTTCATGAAGAAGGTGTGACATTTCTAGCTGACTTTTCCAATAATTTCTTGGAACACCAATAAGGATGTTTTGCCTTATGATGATGTCTGATTGGAGGCCATAGTTAGTGTGATGGTATTGTAAGAAGGGGTACTATAGTATTTCTGTATACCTTTGGTAATTTAGGCTATTCCTATTAAATCTTTAATGATGACAGATCTACCACAATTGTAGCTTCTTCTCAGAACTTCAGAACCACAATATCAACCATGAAAGAATTATTTCCCACATATTTAACCATTACAACATGTAGCTGAAATGTTACGTGTTAAAGAATCACCACGTTTCACTATTTATAAAGGCAGAACGAAGTGATATGACTGTCAACCCAGAAACAAAAACATTTGTGGAGATCCTTTTTTTTTCTCTTTTTCTCTGAACTATACTTGATGATGGTGCTGAGTTGTGGAGGCAGGGGGGACGGAGAGCCAGGCAGCGAGATGGGGGATGGTAGCGTCTTGCCTTGGAGGAAATCTGGAACCTATAAACTTGGGCAACTTCTCTGACAAGAAGCAAGCGTCACCAGGGTTCGATTTGGTTGGCTGCACGACGCACCTTTGTCTCCGCCTCGTCTCTTTGATCCGACCAATCGCTTATGGCTCATTCTTCCTGTTGTCTTCAGCTCAGCTGTCCAAGAAAAGTTCTCCGGACCAATCGGTGACTCAGATGGGAGGGAAGCTGAACGTTTCATGGTTCCCTCCCTTTAAAAAGTCAGATTCAGGTTGCTGTTGTCTCACATGCAGCCACAGGAGCGGGACATGAGAACGGTTGGATTTGCCGATGCAGTGCACTCTGACAGAAGCTGGAAAGATACCATTGGCACGTTTCCACATGTGTAGATGAAGAGGCAATGTGGAAATCCAAAGCCGAGTGCTGATTACCTACCCATTTCGAATTGGCATGTTCGGCAAAGCTGATCACTTTTGGAAAAGAAGAACAACACCAACATCAGAAGGCCGGAGAAACGTAACAGGGGGAGTTCCCTGAAGACAAACAGACAGGAGGAAAACAGTGAGGGAAGAAGGGGGGGAGTGGAGAAAGATATAGTGAAGGCAAGAGAGAAGCACTGGAGATATTCAGAAAAGTGAAGGGTTGAGAGTCCCAAGAGAAGACAGAAAATCATGCGAGAGGAGGAGCAGTCCAATGATGACCACCCCGAGGGAGGGGTGGTTTCCAGCGAGGAAAACACAGGAAGACCACCTTCTAACGCCTGCCCTGTTGTCGTAGCAACACCTGGGGTCACCGGGCGTAAACGGCAGACGGGCTCAAATGCGGATGATCAACTTACAACTCCGACTACATCTGCACACGATGGCAAGGTCAAGCCAGGGGAGGACATCCAGACCTTCACCCTAACCAGACCGAAAAGACCCAAGAGGAGTCCTCAAGATCGGTCACCTTCCTCGGCACCGTCCCTTTCTCCTGACCTGAGTCCCGGAAGTCTGGAGGACCCTCACGGGCAGCGGGTGATCGCCAACATCCGAGAGAGACAGCGTACGCAATCTCTGAACGACGCCTTCACATCTTTGCGTAAAATAATCCCAACACTCCCCTCTGACAAACTGAGCAAGATCCAGACCCTTAAATTGGCGTCGCGCTACATCGACTTTCTGTACAAGGTTCTGGAGAATGACGAGATGGACACCAAGATGGCTGGATGTAACTACCTGGCCCACGAGAGACTGAGCTACGCCTTCTCGGTCTGGAGGATGGAGGGGGCCTGGTCATCCATGTCTGCTGGCCACTAGCCCCTTTTAAGGGTTATGACTGTTGCCGTAAAATGTATGATGAATTCCACTTGACAAGGAAATACTCTAACTTGACGCAAAGGAGCGGAGGAGTGTCAGCTCACCTGTGGACTATTTATCACATCAACTTCTTGGTTTGCCTCAATGATGTCAGAAAGACTTATTTACATTGACATTTGCAGTAGGAAGAAGCTGATTTTAAAGCCACTATTGTTGACAAGCTACATGCCAGATGGATTGTTGTATTTCTGTATGTTGTCTGCCTAAAGCAGCAATTATTGCTTGATTAGAACTAGCAATATGAGTTCAGAACAATATTAGTAGAACAGGGACATTGTGCTCAGCGTATGATTCTAAGCTTTTTTAAGGATTCTTTTTTACAACGTTTGTGCTTTGTTTACATGAATCCCAAAGGAGGACATGACAGGTGACAGATAGTAACATTCAATCTCCTGGCTTTCTCGGGTTCTGTAACTTGACCTCATGTGTCATGTCCGTAGATTTTATCATCATAACTTCCACCTTTAGCATCGTTTTTATCATCATCTTTATAGGTATGCATACTTGGAGCCACATTTGAACTTTATTTCAGCTTGGGGCTAGCAGGTTTTGTGTTATATAAAGAGTCACTATGCAGAGGAGGGATTAGAAGAAAAGAAGAACTGGAAAGATCAAATGGGATGTTCCAACAGAGATTGGACCTTTGACTTTTCCAAACCTTCAACTCCTACTTTTCCAAGACATATCATGATTCCCTGACCACCTCTGAACCCAAGCGCTGGTGGAAAAAGTAGCCGTGGGCAGGGCAGCCGTCGTCCCGATTTAAGTTTCTTCTCTCCGTACCCAAACCAAGCCCCTTTGTTTCTAGTAGTGCCAAAAAAAACTCTCCTCTTGAAATTCTTTCCTCTCATTCTGGCCCAAATGTGCCTGCGTTGCACGAAACAGTGATGCAGCTTGCGAGCTGACGAGGAGGCGTAATGAAAACAAACGGTCTCGAAAAGCCATGAATCATGCGTGTCACCATCAAAGAGGAGCCCGATGTGGCTCCCTGCTGGGCTCCCATAAACCACTGGAAGTGATGGAGGAGGTGAGAGCTGATTTATACACACACAAATGTGCACAACTATAGGTGTAGCCCTATGCACGCACCCATAAAGAAACGCACACATTCTAAATGTCTGGGTTTGAAAAAGAACATCCGAATTCAATCGAATGAACATCACCTACAGAGTTTAGCTTTCAATTCCTATGAAAGGAGCAAACTCCAAAGAGATGACATGTTGTTTGTTTCGATACAAATCCATGACAAACCACTTCTTCGCTCATTGCCAATATGCATTAAGCCCTGCAACCTATCATTAGCATGTCCCAGGGAGGTAGCTAATGTTTCCAGCTCCTGTGAACACTAATGAAGACTTGAGCCTCAAAGTAAGCACAGTGTGGTCTCAGAGGAACAGCATCCACTGACATGTTAGAGGACACTTGACATTTCAAAATAATTTAAGTTTTGGGCCAAAAGAGAAAAGCAGCCCCTGTGCATTTTATGTACAAAACAGCAGTTGGATAATAACTGATTAGGTATGACAGCTACTTTTTGCTTTTTTACCACTGATACGAAAATTGGCAACATTAATGACCTGAATTGCATTTGCCAACACCCCAAATTATGTCAATACTGAACCCCAGTTTAATGCGCATGCATAACCTTGTATTATCATATTTAAATCAAGAAGTATTCTGAATTAGTGTATTCATTCTAGCTTGTGATGAATACAAAAATGCTGTTATTTTTCCATAGATGACACTACTTAAGACAATGTGCTTATTTTTCCTGTTGTTATACTTGGAAATATGAAATTAAATCTCGTTGATTGTCATTGCCCCATTGATGTCTTGTTTTTTTGGAACAAGGATCAATTTCAAAATTATAAGTCTAAAAACTCATCAGCAGTCTGTCTTTTTTGTCTTTCCAGCTGCTGAATAAAGTGACTGTGATCTTCTCTGGTGTTCATGCTACCACCAAGGTTCAATCATTTGGACTTTGATACAAATGGAATCTTTTTAGTTACCTCACTTAGGGAGAAAAGGAGTGTATAAGAATATCAAAAGGCATCCGCATCAGGATGCAGACAGATATGGGGCAAGAGGACATTTCTGGACAAACTAAACCATCAAAGAGCTTTAGCTGGACATTTTTTATTGTTTAAATGTTGTGATTATCACTATTTTCCCTGTATATAATAAAAGGACATTTATATATTAGCTGTCACTGTATAAGAGACTTCACCTGCAGTTGAAGCAAGACTATAATCTCTGACAGAATGTATGTTCATCTCTTGTTCACCAGTTTACAATCAAAGCAAGGCTTTGTTTTTAAGGAGCAATTACTTGAAGAATATACAGTGTGTGGAGTGACACTGATACAGCATGACTGGATATCACATGCAGAACAAAATGGATGTAGTTATGCAACATGAATCATTTGTCTGAAAAATAAAACTGTCTTCAAACTTTTTCACAAGTTTCTTGTTGTTTTGCTCAAAGTGGATGATGAACGGTGCAAAGATTTATACTAGCGCCACACCCTCTGTGTCTCCTGTCTCTCTTGTTAAACTGCCTCTTGTTTTCCCTTCCTTCCTCCTTCCCCCGGTCTTTTTTTTAATGAGGTCTGTGTGCCTTTGCCTGGTCAGTCAGGAACAGTTAATTCCTCCAAAAAGAACAAGTTAATGTGCAATTAAAGGCTCCAGGAATATTTATAGCCTGTTTGGGCCCAAATTCATAGTTTTTAGTTTGATCTTTGCAGTTATGCTACACTGGCCTGCAGCCAGCTTTACTGTTGCGTATCCTTTAGCAGGAGTTAGATCATTAAAGCTTTCAGTGTTAACCCACAGGAACAGTTACATTGTGGCATAACAGCCGTTATCAGAGTTGGTATAAACTGCCGGCCATATTTTATTATTCAAATGATAAAAAAATAACTTGTACTTGTCTTGTGATGTAGCTGTGTTCTTTAATCAACACTGTGGAAATGTTAGACACATTAGTACCTAAATGAGTGACTAAGATTGAGTCTCACAGATTTTAATATGCTTGGGTTTCACTTAAATATAGTATAGATTTGATCAATAAAATGGCTTTAATATGGTTTATATTACATTTGATGTTACTTGACATTGATTTAAACCGCTGCTCATCTTCTTCTAAAAAATGCAGCATGCTTTGGTCGAAGAGTTTGCCGTAATGTGCATTATTTTCAGTAAATGAGCAAAACAATTCAAAAATCTGTTGCAACTATGACTGCTAACACAAAGGGGGTTTCCAGTTGATCTGATTAGACCTCTGCTGAGGTAGGAGTGGAGTTGTGATGGAAATTATGTGAAGTCAAATATGTACAAGTTATGAATGTAAAGGTGAATATTGTCTTAATAACAAAACAAAACAATTGTTCATGTTCTGTACTGAACTGCTATTTTATCAGAATGTTTAAATGAAACAATCTATTTTTGCTAGCATGGTAGGCCTAATGTTGTAACAGTGCAATTCAGTTTTAGTTTCTGCCTCTTTGTCAGTCGACAAGTTATCTGCTCGTTAATAAATATTAAAAGTTCACAGACCTGAGAAGTGTGCTTGCTCTGTGGATCCAGGTTTCTAGCAGCTGACTGCTCACAGACTTCACAGCTGGGATCAATGCTACGGTAACGTCACAGGGAATGGATGGGAAATAGGTTAAGACATTGAAAATAAACACACTAGCTATGACTGAAAAGGCGTCGTTTGAACACATAGCTTGTCATTCCTACCATTCACACAATTTAATAAATGTGATATAAAGACCCACAATAGCCTATACATTAACCCGGTTACAATATTCATAAATAAAGCACTAAGATGAGTAATTTTCTCTAGCTAGCTAATGCTATAGCAGATGGTGTAACCAGACTTTCAAGCCCAATATTAAATCTGAGTGTGGTCATAATACGCTAAAGCTTGCATTAGCTTTAATGCTAGCTTTAGCTTATTATGACCACTTACAGTAGGCTATTTAGCATAGAGCATTATCTGCTTGCTAACAGCACAATTCGAATTTACTGAGCAAATTAGCTTGCCGCTAAAGACAAGATGGAGGATGTCATTAAAACTGAACTCATATTGCTAGTTAGCCTATTCATGTTGTCAGTGGGAGGCTAACATTTAAAAAATAACAGTAAAAGCTTACTCAATTTCAACACTCTTTCGGTACAGAATATTTCCTCCACAAACTATAGCCTACACTTGGAAGAAGAATCCTACACTGGTGATTTTCTTAAAATGTGCTTTAAATATATTTGAACAACACCCGGTAATATTCTCTTTTACTCAATTCCAACATGTGTTAAAAAATAAACGAATATACAGTAATACATTATTTATCCTATTCTTCTAGTTAATATGATGAAGTTTAGACAAAGAAGACAAAAATAAGCTTAAATACTGGAAATTATGATGTTTTAATCAAGAGGAAAAGACGAAAATAACAGTACAAAATAGAATCTTTCTATACATACACTTGGTAGGAAATGTGCAGTAAAAATACAGGTAAATAATAAAGAATAGCATGAAATAAAGATTTCAAGGTCACATTTATAGATACACAGAGTTACTGTAAGTCCAGTTAGTCAAGAGACACCAATACACATCCTGCTGAATGCATCAAGGCACATGTGTGACATGTGTATTTTGGTCTTGGAGTTTCTATTTACAGTGAGAAGGTACACATTTCATCAGTATTAAAGGGAATTAAGAGTTGAGGCACTAAAGGCCTCTCCTTAAGGCACAAGACAGGTGCTGGGGATATGATACAGGAGGTCATTTACAGTATTTGACAGACAAACACACACTCAACATTAACTTCATAGACACAACATGCACCTGCTGCTGGATAATAGAGACACAGCATTTAGTTTCAATGCCGTCACTTGCTGTTAAGAATACTATGTACATACAAACAAAAAATGACACCTATTACAGAATCCTTTACCTGCAATATTTCTCAATGGGACTTCTGCAAAGGAGAAACGTTTTAGCTCTTCTGTCATTTTGCTTCCTATAAACGCTTTGAGGCCTTCTGTTGGGCAGATGATGCCCAGGGTCCGACTAAAGCAACGCTTACAGTTTCCTACCAGGATGCTAACCGACACTTCCTGCGACCATTCACATTAACTTTAACTTGCTGTGCTAATCTCAAGCTATTTTATCTATTTACAAAAGCTTCTTTTACATGCCGTTTTTATTTCCTATAAGATAAAAAAAACTGATTGTGCTGCTTTAAATCCAATCATGGATGTTAAAACCATGTGAACAGTGAAACATTAATTTCCTTACAGAGGTTTAGTGTGTATATTCACTTTTAGAAAATAAGATATGGAATTATTATGGAATTTTATGTTGTTTTTTGGCCACATTATGTCAAATGTAATCATTTTGACTCCGTTTTCTGCAGTTTAATCTAATCAATGCAAGTATTGGTCATCAAAAGCCTAACCTGGTCAAAGGAAGAGTGCATGAAAAATGGATTCAAACAAAAACCTCCAAACTAAGAAACACGATCTTGTTATTTTTACTTTTGGAATGCAGAGCCCTTACATGCCCCTACAACTGGGCAGTCAGAACAATTCTTCAAACGAACGAGCATCGTGACCTGCGTGTGGACGAGGGGCCGACTTGTTTAGCATGGCACCGTCTAGCTTGATTGTAACGTGACAGGAAGAGCTGCTACAGTTGCAAACAAAACACAATGTTTCCTTAATTAGACTGTGAGAGAGCCCGGATCTCCATAGCTGTTTTTTGAAGAATATAAAGAAAACATTCATTATCAAAATAGACGGTATACAAAAGTCTGCATACAAGATATTCTTCTAAATCCAAAGGTTGTCCAGCAGAATCCAAACTGGTCCCTTGTGTTGCGTCCTGTCTTAAGGCAGTTTTCTTTGGGTGATATCCTTTAAGTGCATTAATATTATTGCAACTATAGAACAATACGAATGGTCCTCAGTGGTGCCACGGTGGAATGAACGCTCCTTTAGTCTAAAATATAAACAATAATATACAGTCTTCAATACTAGTGGTACATTGAAAGGTCATCGTCGATTTGTACATGTGAACAGCAGTGGAAAAATAATCCTGCTCGAAAAATATTGCCTACTTTTTGGATTAACTTCATAGGAAATACAGTCTACAGTATCAGGATGATAC
>CALSBZ010044417.1:409674-421325 GCA_943591055.1 Gobionotothen gibberifrons | reverse complement strand
CACACACACACACACACACACACACACACACACACACACACACACAAGGCGGATATGTTTTTGGCTCGGTTTTTTCTATTTGTCTGTCCGTCAGCGGAAAAGCTACTGGCCCAATGTTCATGAATCTAAGTGGAAGGATGTAGCATGGGCCAAGGAAAAACATATCAATTTTGGAGAACATCAGAAATTGAAGGCCAATTTACGACTTGTGTTTGACTTTTGTCAATGCACAATAGGGTGCTAGACAGAACAACAACTAGGAAACATATATCAAGTTGTTGTTTAAACACTCTGAGAGCACTGAGAAATAAAACACATCTTCTCGTGATCACACAGACATTTTAAGAACTACTTCCCAACTTGGGAAATGGGACGATGTAAAGAGGGTGTGAATTGGCTTGGTGGAGGTCTGTGCTCGAGTGCCATTCTAGTTTTGATTTGTAACAGAGTTTAAACACTTTTCACAATTTTCTTTTGATTCAGCGACAGGTTGGTAAACAGCTAGCTATTGCTAAATGATTTATCATTTAAACCTGAAATGTGATTATTTGGTGTTTTTTGATGTGTCTTCGTAGATGATAGCAAACTACATTTCTTTGAGTTTTTGGACTGTTGCTCGGATAAATCAAGTCGTTATCAATCTGAACGCTTGGTCTTTGGAAAATGTTGATGGCAATTTGCATGTGAGAGTTAGCTTATAGTAACATAAATAACACTTTCCCAGACTTCACAACAACCATAACTCAGCACATGAGTTGTAATGGCCTGGGGCCCTGTTCACTATGTTTCCTTGTTCAATGAGTTGTTACCCGTGACATAACTCTAAGAAAACCGAGGTATTGTTGAGGTTTTCTAAGAATTTACATTTCTGTGAAATGTATATCCTTAGCCATTATGAACTTTTAAGAGGCTTGATTTGGTTCTTAAGCAGAAGAGAAAATGGTTTGTGCTCTGGTTTATGGTAGACCAACACCGCTTACTATATATATATCAGACGGAGCGTGTTTTAGCAGCTTAGGGCAACTTTTAAGTAAATGTTTTCAATATGAGTAAAGCATTCAACCCCAGCGTTTGCTTCCTGATAGCTTCTCATTTTCTTTTCAATGCCTTGTGTATTTGCAGGAGCACGCTAAACACCTCGAGTTGAATAACTTCAGCTAAGAGTCTCAAAGTGTTTTTTTCTGATTGTGTAATCGGATAAATCAAGAGGCTGTTGATGTTTCCCAGAGCTATGACTTGACAGAAGTTACAATGATATGAACAGAAAACAGTAGCATTAGGTTGGTTCTTGAGATTTCAGGTAAGTTGTGTTCACCATATTAAATGGTTCTATTAATGGTACTATTTGGTAGTGAACAGTTCATGTTTGAAGCTGATGATGATAGTTCTGTTTTACAGTGAGCTCATGTGGCATACATTAGTTAGAAATGTCATACATTAAATATAATGTAACACATGATAATAAGTGAAATGACCACATCAACATCTCTGAATATGATAAAGAAGAATACCAAACATGCATGCTGATCATTGTGCTATCTATTATACTACCTCCTTGTGATATTGAACATATTCCACCCTTTTGCAGAGTTGACTATTCCCTCATATTTCCAGCTTTCTGCAGTAGTGTTGTCTGTTTTCTGCAAAGTGGTGTGCACACACCCAGACAGACACAAACACAGGCAGACAATAAATAATGAAATAAACATGCATGGTGTCTCTCCTCCTTTGCGTCACCTGGCTGTTAAGATCAGCTTGAATCTGCAAACATCACTGGATGCAATTCCCCATCAACACACTCACAGTCTAATCTAAAGGCGGGATCCCATTGAGACAAGACAGGATCTTATTGCCTCTGTGCCAACGACAAGCTATCTGATCCGAGGTCGGTGTCAGTAACCTCAGTGCTCTGGAGTGAATGTGAGCCGTCCATTACTCTCTGTGAGGTGTCTGGTTGGAAAACTTGTGATTGAAGCTAGACTGATATATAGGGCAGGCCTTAAATTAGATATCATTATATCAATGTAAGCATTCAAGCATGCATAATACCGGATGAGCATTCCTGACTAAAACTAAGCTTCATAAATGATTCAAATTGAATTAGGATTTTACTTTAACAGATGTTTTCTTTCTATTTAGGCACCCAAAATGTTCCCGTCACTGAATGAATAAGGTTTGGTCAGAATACCTCGATGAGCTACTCAACATTGCGGGCTCACATAGTTTAGTGGAATCAAGCTATCCAAAAAAATCCGATTGAATACAGTGTGTATAACCTGAGACTCAAAATGCTTTTTTAGATCCATGCAGGTTTTCTAAAAGATTTTCAAAATGTTTCCATGACTTTTCGAGGACCGATTATCAAAATGTCCATGACCATTCGCATCATATAAATAATTACACATCAGAACTGCATGGTATATTGTATTTCCAATCCTAACTGTTTAAAACATATCCTGCAAACTTCTCCAATTTCTTATAGTCAGTTATGTTCCTACGTATTTAAAATACTGTAAACTAAAAGCAGATTCCCTTTATTATCAAGAACCGAGTATCAAGCATAAGCTAAATGTCATCTGGTTATACTTCCAGTGTACAATTAGTACACTTGATTACAAACTAATTTAGAATGAAAATCTGAGAAGCAATGCAGCACCACAAGTAGCCTACATAATGCATAATATTAAACATTTACTCAAATGTAATAACCACTTGCTCTACATTATTTAACATTTCAGATTCAAACCCCAAGGGGGATAACTGTAACAATTATTTATATTAAGCATAACAGAATTCCATGACATTTCTTGGCCTGGAATATGAGTTTTAAATTCAATGACTCTCCCAAGCTTTCCATGACCGTGGGAACTTTTGTCCAAGGTTTCTGGTTCGAGCAGTGGGTGAAAATTAAAGCCCACCCCCCCCAAATGCCACAGGAATAAATCCTTAGGAAAACTGGATTAAGTGTGTCTACGTGACGGTGCTGTGTGTGTGAGAGAGCCAGAGAGCGAGTTGGATGCAGACTGCAGCTGGAGGCCAACAGCACACCAATTACCCAGCTGACCACAGCAAGGAGCCTGTAGCTCAAAGGTTAACGCAACATAAATTGATTTGACACACTACTAAAATGTTAAGGGCAATGTTACCTCAGGCCACACCGCATACACTTACACACAAGCCTCTGTGTCCCAGTTATACGTGCAGAGAGACAGAAAAAGACACACAATAAACAGCCATGAAAAGAACACACATACACACAAACAGTGCCATGGGCCCCCTTGGAGCGCATTATATTACATTACCCCTGACATATCAAGTGATTTCATGCACCTAGAGGCAGGACAATCGAGCCATTTGTTCAGCGAGTCAAAAATAACCTCCTCCTTCCCTGCCGTCTACCATTACTACCACAACTACAGCACAGCTTGCGTCTGCACTGCTTTTTGGCTTTAGGGGGTCCCATAGGTCAAAAAGGACCACAATATTTCTTCAGAGGTCATTATGGTTGTTGATCAGTACAATAGGTGATTTTCTTTTCGGGGGAGGGGGCCGCAGACGGAATTTAATGACTTTTGGAACAAAAACACTCCGCACACAAGGAATTTAATATGGAGCGTTATTTAGTGTTGGATAAACAGGATAGTAGTAGCAGCAGTGTTACCATTCCTGTATGCTGTTCAGTGATATATATATATATAACAGCAGCGCTCAATAAAGAGCAACACTGTTAATGAAATGAGGTCAGGTTACTGCAACGTATAAAAGCAGTGAGGAAGAGAAGTGGCAGGATAAAGAAAAAACATTAAAACAGAGTTTTACAGGAGATTTGCTGAATAAAGCTTTGTCACTTCATCAACTCTTTATGATTAAATGTTTGATACTTCCACAAAAAAGTAATAATCTTTGGTCAATCCTGCACAATAGTGACATATCAAAACCATTTAACATAGAAGCTCTGCCTCAAACATTTTTAAGAAAAAAAAGAATGTATGTAAATGCAGAAACAATTAGTCAATTCATGTAGGATTTAATGAACTTACATTTTGACTATTTAAATAATCAATAGTCGTTTGGCTTTCTTTTTCCCCAGCATTTCCACTTAATCTACTGTAACTAACACTTCCTCAGCTCTCACACTTAGCACGAATCAGTGACAAAGAAAAACAAAGAGCCTGAATCAGCTGACCCAAGTGGTTGGAAAGCAAGACCAGGAAGAGGATATGTGATATTGTTATCTGGCCCTACAGTTTCTCCCTACTTAAGTGAGCCAGACAGGTACTGTTAGTGTGCACACTTCCTGAAAAAACATGTGTTTGAGTCTTTTTTGGGAAGAGTTTTGCGGTTACTGCAAATCCTGGTGGCCTGCAGGACTATTATACTATTATAGCAGTCTGGGTAGTTTAAAAGGCTGCAGAAGCTTTTAAAAAAACACATCTGGCCCAGACTGCTGCCACCTTAGACTGATAACCAGTCTCCAACTTCAGAGACGGCTGCGCCCCGGCACTAGTTAATAGAAGCTTTAATGTGAGGTTATATGGAGTCAGGAGAGATAGATTAGAAAGGAAGACAAAGGGAGAAAGAGCCAGTGTCAGTTGCCCTGCGTGGACAACACACATGTAACCAGACCCTACAGCCACGGCCATGACCTCACCGGGTTTTTCCGCACACACACGTACACACACAGGGCACATAGCGGGGCCTTGGTTAGCATACAGTCAGCGGAGCCTGGCACAGCGAGAGCCGACTCCCATTCAGAGAGTCATGCATTGTAATCCTACACAGTGTGATCACACAGTGGAGAATGCTAATCTAAACTAAAAAGGCAGGACACAAAGAAACAGCCGGGTGACTTGTTCCTGATGGGTGGAGCAGCGGATCAAATACATTTTTTTTTTGGAAGAGTCAGCGCTAAGCAAGCTGAGTCGCAGTAATGTTTCTGAAAAAACAAGTTGTTGGACAGAAAACGCTTTGAAAACTATTATGATGATCGATTAATCATTAGATTTTACAGGCAAACATGGCAGACTCATTTTTGAATTGAGAAAATGTATAATGAAATGAATCAATAGTTGCAGTTTTATAACGTTTGAGATAAATGCATGAGAGTCACCTAAGGTTCTTTACACCCTGCGTCATACCGGTTATCAATGTAGACATCTTTATTGTCTAACCATAAAATCATTCTAATGAAAACACAGCAGTTACATGACAAATGAAAAACACTTGCAACTGGACATTTTTGGGGGAATATTTGCAGGAAATAGGTTTCTATGTTTCCAGATCTAATGTCTGCACAAGAACACATTTGAAAGATGAAATGCCAGGATTTGAAGTATACCAGACCACAAGGAAGAAATCGGAAAGTTATTTTGAAGTTAATCCTGGATATCAGCATCATTTCCCACATGACTTATCAGAACTCAGGATTACATCACTTTTTAAAACAGGATGTGTTTTTTTACCGAACACGCGTAACGAAAAATATCTTGTGTTGAACATCAATGTAAAATCGGACACTTAATTTACCACACTTATGCATGACCCGCAGCATTTCTAAACCCACACGTAAAGACACACAGCAGGCCGAGTACGTCTTTCCAACTAGGCCAACACCTGTTCTGCACTATACTGCACTTCTTCTGAGAATGAAACAGCTTAGATCATTCTCACTGGAAAAACTTCTGTCACCAAGGCTGTGTAATGTCTGTGTGTGTTCGCTGTAAACATGTTGTAAAGAGGACAAGATGTAGTCCTGAGGGGGTTGACTGTAGACTAGCAGCATTCAATACGAATGTTTCAGAGCTACTGGCGGTGGTCTAACTTTAACAAGTCAAATATAAAAAACCTGAAACACAACTACTCATTTAGTTACAGTTGGTATTAGGGCTGCTCAATTAATCGTATTTTAATCTCAATTACGATTTTAGCTTGCAACGATTATGAAAACAACATAATCGAAATAAAACGATTATTTATTTTAATTTATTTTAAATGTTTTATATTGGTTTTTCAGTTGAATTATACTTCAAGTTCAGGGTAATCAACTGTTCAAAACATACTGTTCAAATGGTTTTTTTCAATAAATGGATGTTTTCAAAGTAAAGATAATCGTTTTTAATAATCGTGATATTAATTATTGACCCAAATAATCGAGATTATGATTTTTGCCATAATCGAGCAGCCCTAGTTGGTATTTAGTGTGCTATATTTAGAGCTTACAATTCCTACCTGCCACTGCAAGAAATATGTTGTTCTGTATGTCTGTCTTTATGATGTTCCTGTAGGTGCTGATTCCATCTGTGGAGAGAAAATTAAAAGAGTGAATTGCTGCAAAAATAAACAACATAACACTTTATGAATAAAACAAGCAAACGTGTTAGCTCTGAGCTACAAAACAATGCTGTTGCATGTCTAAAACTCTCATTTCAACACCATAAACTATCCCAGAGAAGTTGCTGTAATTCTTGCTAGTGGCCAACAGAGGCAGATAAAAGTCATAGATGACTCAATGCTGTTTTAATGTTTGTATTAGCAGACTTGGCCACCTGATGGGTGCGGCTGGGCACAATCTCGTGATGTAATCCCTAATATTTCACACGGATCTGCATAGAAGGATCACAAAATGTGTGTGTGTGTGTGTGTGTGTGTGTGTGTGTGTGTGTGTGTGTGTCCTGTTGCTGGTGATGCTAGTTAACATCTGTTCAGTTGCAAAAAGCTAATCTATGGGCATCTATGTCATTGATTAAAAATGACAGCGTTGGAGCTAGCACTTAAAGCTATTTCAACCAAAACAATTTTTGTTCTGTTAAGGGACCAAACCACAAAATAAAGATATTTCTACAGGGACCTACGGAGTGTCTACGGTGACTTAATCCAAATCCAAACTGGATAATTTCTTTAATTTTCTACCCTAATATTGCAGTGGTAACATCATGTCTGTTATAAATAGTTAATAGTGACATTCTGGTAGTTGTACACACGCATTTATCACTATAAAAACACTTAAACAATTCTATTAATACAACATATTAGATATTATGTGCAATTTACTTCGGAGTTCTTTTTTTCTGACGCAATTAAACGTGTCACTTCGGTGCGCTCGTGAGCAATTAAAACACCTGCGAAAGCATATTTTAACGTAGCAATTCAAAAGTCCCATACGAAAACAGCTCAACAGTAAAGGGCAAAGAACGAACTCCCAGCTGTTTCCCACACACATCGTGTTCCTACCTTGCAAGACACAACACAGCAACACCTAACTGCTTCTTAAAAGTCCAAAATCTTGAAAATAATCCAGCCAAACAAGTCCTCGTACATCCGAAAAGAGCTGCGAAAAGCCGACTGGAGGTGATGGTGAACTCCGCTGGGGTTGTCAGCAGACAGTACAGAGGAGGAGGAAAAGAAAAGAGACTTCTCAGAGGCAAGTTGCAGAAAAGAAAAGTCCGGCCCCTCAAGTCCTGCCCCCTCCGCTCTCCTGCTGACAGAAATAGCAAGCTAGGCGGGCTCCACCAAAAATAGCCTTGACTTCACACGGACCTTCAGAACTATTGTTTTCCCGCAGCGACTCACTGCCATTGGGTGAACTCTGCAGCCAATCAGCGCTTGGCTTCTTAAAACGTTAACTTGATTCAATTAAAGAAAATGGCCCCTACACTGTGGCTCCATCTGCTGTCAAACCATTCAAAACCACCAAGAGGCACATGAATGTTGTGCCAAAGGGGGGGGTCCTGACCATAGGTCCTGACACACCTTTGGAGGCCATTGGAAACAAAAGTTTGGTTTCACTTTTTTAAGCGCTTGAGTGCTCAACTTCTCCTTTTGCACACGGCTCTCTTAAAGTGCTGATATGTAAGCGTTTTTAGTAGAGAAATGTTTCCAAAGATTACAAACAGCCTACTGTTACACTCAGTGTGTTCACTTTTTAAGGTGAAACAGTATCTTTTAGACCAGCATGTGGCTCTCACCTTGAAATGTAACGTTCCCATGATGTGTCCATTGTATTGGTTCCTGAGCTTGTGACATTCTAAATAACATAATGCATAAGTCTGAAAGTATGCATATTAAATACTACTCGTCACTGTAATGTAGGTTTTGACAAGAACATCTCTTAAGGGAGTCACATGTCTACCAAATGTCTAATGTAACCTTTAAAACATTTACATTTTGTTGGGGGCCAACCTTGAAAACAATGAGGAACAACTAAAAAATACTTATATTCTATCCTAAATATTTTGGGAAAGATTATGAGGTTTCTGGCACAAAACCATGTATCTAGTCTACAAACCTTTTCTAATTCTGATGTCCTGCCAGTGAACATGTTTTAGTGCCTTTGGTTGTTATCTTGAATGTTTCGGCAATATTTGTTCACTTTAAAACCTTATAAGCCTTCTACAACACATTTACCTTTATTATATAGGTGTGTGCTTCAACTTGTAATAATTTGATTGACAACCGCACTCCGGAACAATGTGTTTATGTCGTCAACAACAACAGAAGAAGAAAACCTGTTGGGAGGGCTTTTGTGAGGAAATGTTTGAAATACCTTCTGTGGGCCCAGCAACAATGTCATAATTGTTGAGCAGATTATACAGCTTTACTCCCTACTGTACTCTTCATTCACTGAAAGGCCTACAGTACGCAACTGTGCAGTTGTAATGCATCAGATTAAAAGTGCAACTAATTTGCTCATATATTTAGGATAAAGATTATATCAGCATAGAATCAAAGCTAGTTTAAGTGTGTTATGAAACCAAAACATTCTTCAAAGCAACACATGGGCATTTTTACGCTCTTTGGTTAGCAGATTAGTTTTAAATATTGGAAACCCACAGGGGAATAGCTGTTGTATTGTACAGCAATACGTCTTTTGTTGCTTTTAAATACATTTTATCAGAAGGTATTTTACAGTACCATATCAGGATTGATTTCCTGAAAAATGTTTAATATCCTTACTCAGGGTATAGTCAAATGTAACCTTTTTAAGACCCTTTCCATACATTTTAAGACCTCATCGCCACTTCAAGTTTTAACCGGTTACCTTGGCGACACACTTTACCTCACATTTACTATATACAGTATTGATTGTCCTTCCTCCTTATCTTCCAACCATTTGGACGCAAACTTGCATTTCCCCATAACGATGTTGTTTAACAACCGGCGTAAACGGACCTTCGTGCGCTATCAAGCAGTGAGCGTGCGATGTCCTGTTCAGATGACGTCAAACCCAACGGGATGCCATAAATAAACTACACAGAATCACACTACACACCTACGCAATGATTACATTCAGGCAGACTGTAGAATACAACCTCTTTGGACCATTTATATACTTATTGAAAACAAGCTACAGAATTTAATACCTTGGAAAATGCCATTTAATACTTAAATACCCTAATTTTCGCTAAATTGATTTATCAACTTTTAATACTTGTTAAGACCCCGCGGACACCCTGTTACTATACTTTTGAACACACTAACATTATTGTGTTTCCAATTTTCCGCAAATGGAGGTTATGTTGGGTTTTGGTTTGTTGTCAGCGAGATTCAGAAAAAAATATAGGTCTTATTTTTTATAAAACTTGGTTGAATGATGTAGCAAGAGCCAAGAATGAACCAATTACATTTTGGAGAGGATCCTAATAAGAGGGTGGATACATTCATTCATTTATGGTAGCAGCCTTGGCAGAGGTTTGCGTTCTCTCCGAGTGCCTTTTGGTTACCACTGTAAATAATAAACACAGTAAACCTACTTTAAAAAATGTTATTAGTATATTACTGCCTGTTAATTGCTGTGAAAATCAACAGATATCTAGCAGTACAATATTTTAACAAAATCTACTCAACAATACGAGAAACCTCTGAGGTGATTTGCTTGAGAAGATTTGCTTCCGTAACAAAATTATATCACTCTGTAGCAACCTCGCTTATACAGTATTATAGCACTCCAACACATTTTAAGTGATAGGCTAAGGGGCGGGACATCTCTAAGCCAATCACCACAGAGCCGGCCAGCTAACCAATCAGAGCAGACTGGGCTCTGGTTTCAGACAGAGGGTGAAACGAGGTGCTGCAGTACAGGCAGAATGAGAAAAATAAAGACCATTTTGATAAAGCATGTAAACATGTCACAGTGGAGGCACAAAATACTTAAATGAACGGGAGAATTAGCATAATGAGGACCCTTTAAGTTATAATAGTAATACCAGTTGGTCCTGTGGAAAAAAATTCGAATTGGATGCTTTTAATAATATCGATGGTTTTTCCTTTCCTTATCATAAGGACAGACTGGAGGTCAAATACATGTAACACTTTTTTATGTTATACTGGTTGTAACTACTTTGTACGGGCATAAAAGCTAGTTAATTCTCTTAATTTCTCTGACCATGTGCACCATGTAGGAGGAAGCAGACCCTCCTGCCTATGAACGTTTTCACACACGTTTTTACACACACACCTACAGCACATACGACTATGGCTGCGAGGGAGTGCGGTCGTCTTTCAACCAGAAGGTTGTGGGTTCGATCCCAGCCAACATGTCGATGTATCCTTGGGCAAGATACTTAACCCTGAGTTGCTCCCGATGGTATGGCCAACGGTGTGTGAATGTGTGTGAAGTTTAGGTCCTAGTGATACTGCTCTGTGTGAATGACATGTAGTATGTAAAGCGCTTTGAGGGGTCTTAAAGACTGGATAAAGCTCTATATAAGTACAGCCCATTTACATACGTTAATGTTGTGTCTCGCATGATGCAGGACCATGGTTTGCTTTGTCTGGTCTATGGCCTTCCAAGAATGATCCGAGTCATGTACATCCTTTATTAACACGTCACATATACCTTAGTAAGGTAAGCATGCTAAAAGTCTCTGTAATGATACACATCTCCAACATCTTAAAAATAAATATACGTGCTGCAACAAGAAAACAATCCCAAATCTGCCCGGAAAGAGTTTCTTATGTAAAATGAAAAAGTTTGCAATTATAAAAAAGACGGAAAATGGTTCGTTGCTACATTCTTAACAAAAGGCCTTTTTATAATCTATTTTGTATTTATCACAGAAGTATTTTTGTTGTCCTCCTCAATCTCATCCCCTTCTAAAATTAAATGTGTCTGCACATTTTAAATCATTTGACGCAGAAACCAACATTTGTTACTAGTTTCACTAACACTTTTAAGTGTTTTTCCCCACTTTCAACCGTCTGCTTGTTTCCACGGAACACAAGCGTGTTTGTGCGTTTTATCCTTTTTTCCGATCTCGGCATCAGCCAGGTCAATGACTGATGTTTCAGACGAATATTGAAACCAAGAAGCATGCGTGTGTGTCTTCTGCTGCTGGTGCTCCATCGTACGCTCGCTCACCCTCGGGTGCCTCTTTGAACAGGGGGGAGCCCAGCGCCGTTCCCAGAAACCCTCAGTGTGTGGGTGTACAGAGCTACATAACTGTGTGTGTGTGTGTGTGTGTGTGTGTGTGTGTGTGTGTGTGCGTGTGTGGTTAGTCCATTCAATTACACAATCTACCATGCAGTCTGAATCACATCCGGTTTCAAGCTGAAAATAACAAAACCACAGGGTGACAGAAAAGCAGCGCAGCAGGCAACCGCCCACAGGAGAGAGAGAGAGAGACACACACACACACACACACACACACACACAC
>CALSBZ010044417.1:392659-409274 GCA_943591055.1 Gobionotothen gibberifrons | reverse complement strand
TGTGTTTATTTCAGAGAACAACAGTCCTCTGGGGGTTCCTGTCTTCAACTCTTCAGGCCCCGCCTACCACATCTGGAAAGGGGTGGAGCTAGCCGTGTCTACATTCTGGCCCAATCATTACCAGGTAACACAGACACACACACACACACACACACACACACACACACACACACACACACACACACACACACACACACACACACACACACACACACACACACACACACACACACACACAGTCTAGGAGCTGGTCAGTACTATCCACAAACTTCTATTTTATGTTTAAAAAAATATCCTCTACAAAGCTTCCTGGGTTAATTTCAACATATTATATTGACATAAAACACAAACATCGAGAAACGAATTATCATGCACTATGGATTAAGTGGCATGATAAAAAGTAACTCTGAAAAATGTATATGAGGAACATGTTAATGGCTCACGAGTTATACTTGAGTGATATAATATATAATTCTGAAAATGGCCATTCTGCATAATGAGTTTTGGTACTTAAAGTATACTTAAAGCCACACATTAATACATGGTCTAGGACATTTTAAATCGGCATTATACAGTTTGAGTCGCCGTTCAGTCTATTTATTTAGGTGGTTATGTTGTTTTTTACATTCATTGTCATTTCCACACAGAACTAACAACAGTGCAGCTGCCACCATTGGCAGATATTTTGTATGTTGGGCTTCACTAACAACCCTTAGCTTAGGTCCTTAACTTAAGATAGTACTTTAAAATCAAACCCTTACCCCCGAATGTACTAAAAACATAAAAGTACTAAATGTTATCCGAAACTGAGAAAAGGTATATTTCGGAATCACAAACACATTTTTGGCTTGATTTTCATGATCTTGGAAGAAGGGTGAAGGGCGAAGGAACACACCAATTTGGAGCAGATCTGTATGAAGTGGCAAACAAACGCACACTTTGTACCCTGTAGAAATGCTCTTTTAGGCAAAGTAATATTGGCAGTAGTCAACTGTGACAAAAATGTAGTTATTTGACATATTGATTGAGTATTTTTATTTGATGGTACTTTAGACTTCTACTACATGTAAGAGGCAAATAGTATACTCTTTACTCCACTACATTCATTAAACACATAGTTAGTGTAAGTAACACTTTAAATTCAGGACTTTTACCTGTAATTGAGTATTCTAAGACCACATCTGTTCTACTTACTTATCTGAGTACTTCTTCCACCTCATTATATAGGTTCGTTTTTTACGAGGCTATTGACCTTTAATGAGAAATCAAATGTCTGCTGTGAGTGTGCATTGCAAATACAAATATAGTGCTGCTAATTCAAAACTTTATAAAAAGGAAGTGAGGCCAGTATAGAACGTTTCTCAGTGCCAAAATAAAGTGTTCAGAAAAACAACCAATAAAACCTTAATGTAAATCATGCTGAAATGACACAGTTAAAAACAGTCAGTGTGACGTGTGAGTGCGACGTGTCAGTGCTATATGGGCAGGATGTGGTCAACTGTATGCTTAGCAGTTGCCTCCCACCTGCAGAGACGTGCTTCTGTTACAACACAACATTAGACACAAGAATTCCCCATAAGAAAAGGTTCACAAAACTAAACTGACATAGTCACAGGACAGCTGAAATTGAATATATGAATGCAAATGTTTTGGAGATCATTGCTCATATTTATGAAAGTAAGATTAGATTAGATTTAGATTAGATTAGAATCTTTAATGACCACACAGCCAGGCTGGTGGAATTCGTGTTCATTATTGAAATAAAGTCTTATGTTGGTATCAGTACCCAAAATCAGGTGTCGTATCAAAACAAAGGTGTAGAAATACTACCAAAAGATTATATAACCAGTGTTTTCTTTTAATGTCTTTATGTATGTGGTACAAAGGTGATTAACAGATCTTTAAATATTTTTAATTAAATCACAATGGTAATATTATATATTTTTTGTAATGTAATGTAATCAATACTGTGGACAATAGAGCAAATGAGGAGTGTCTTGCCCAAGGACACAACGGCATGTTGACTGCAGTGCCGGTAGCCCACTGCGCCACATTACATTGGAAATGTTGATCTACAAGAGAATAAAGCAATATATATAAAATAAAAGAAGATGCCAATATATCTTTTAGATTTTGAGCTCCAACCAGTTTCATACATGTGTGTGTGTTTCCTCTCACATAAACAAGGACATTTTCACATAAATTGGAGCATTAAAGAGATTCCCAGTCCCATGATACAAAGACATTGCACATGATCAGCGGGCTTAAGATTTTTTTCAATGAGATAAGATAAGAAGAACCCTTTATTGATCCACATAGAGAAAGTCAGTTATCCAATTAATGATCAAAAATAATGACTCCAAAGAAACGTATTCATCCGTGTATGTTTTAATCAATTACATTAAGAATACTTACGTTTTCTTAATGTAAAAATAAAACTGAATTCAAAAAATAAAATAAACTAGTAAATAGTCAATTGTACTGTATATCAGATTATATACAGTGGTGTGAGTATTAGTAAGATATTACTGAGCTGATGAGTGAGGTGGTACCTCTTAGAGTACAAATCAAAACACAATTTGGAAATGTACTGTCGATAACATTTGAATTTTGGTATCTAAGTTAATTCATGACACATTCACATGCATCCAGACACTATGGAAGATTTGATATACTCAATCCACTTTTATAGTGTCACTGTGACTTTTCTGAAAGCAAGTTTGTGTGTGATTCTGTATCTCCTATGTGTGCAGCGTGTGTCATTGTGAAAGAAACACAGCACACACGCTTGTATAAACATGAATGAGTTTTACGTAACAGACGAGGGTATGATGACCTGTGTTTCCACTAATTATGAAACACAGTGGTCTCAAGCATACTCACATGGAATTAGAGGGGATTGAGGTTTAAGAGGGGATACATGAACGAGTGAAAGAACAAGGGGGGGGGGGGGGGGGAAAGATAAAAGTGACTGAGGAAGAGTAAAGTCAGAAAGAGAAGGTGAATGGAGGATCAGTCAGAAGAAGAGGGGATGAGAGAAGAGAAGCTGAGAGCGCTGTAATAATGTTTGGCCTTGTGCTGCCAGCGGGGTCCTTCCCCTTAAGAAGCCAGCAGGAATGTGAGGAATGCTTCTAAGAAGAAAAAGGAAGGAGCAGAGGAGAAACAGGGGAGGGTGATGGGAAAGAAAGAAAAGCCAAGGAGGAGGAGGAGGAGGAGGAGGAGGAGGAGGAGGAAGGAGAGCGGGGAAGCGAGATGAAGATAGAAAGAGGGAGACGGGGAGATGAAGGCAGGGAGAAATACGAGACACTGTGGAAAAGGGTTATTATCTTTAGCAGGCGGAGTAAACACCAGAACAAAGAGGATACAAATAATAAGGCTGGAAAATATTTGGGAGGAAAAGCGTGTTTTTATTTTTGCACGTGCGGATATCCATGTGTTTGTTTGCATATTTATACGTGAGAGAAAGAATCAGGGTGTGGTCAGCTGCATTACTGAACTCCACTCAAACTCTTCTAGCTGGATTTCCTTTCTAAAGTTTCCCCTTTGCCAGAAGTGTCACACCTGCAGTACTCTTTTTCCATGTGTGACGGCTCTTTCAGCAGAATACTTTTTTTAGTCCTGTGGCAGTCAGTTGATAATCACGAGATGCAGACAAACGGAGACCTAGCACATCGACACATACCCGCTCTAATTGTGTGTGACCCTCCTGCTTCATGGAAGATAACCATGGAGGTTATTTAAAGAACTGAAAATGCATAATGCCGCCATGGAAGAAAATTACACATTTAGCCTCCAGAGACTGAGCTCAGTGAAGACATGGTACTGCCCTACAACCACAACACATATCGGGTCAGGATCGTTATCTTTGGGATTTCCTTTAGCATATCAACATTTTTTATGGAAACTTTACATTTTGTGAAAGCAGTCACATTTGCAATAACGGCCCTCTAGAGTGGTCCAGTGATTACGTATTTTTGTTGGCGGACCAGTGAGTTAGCATCACAAGGGCTCCCTCGACAAAAAGCAATGGGATTTCTTCATTGGATTTCAGAATATTGCCGAAATCTTTGGCAAACATGTTTATGTTACTTATAGGTTTTTTCAGCTGGATATTCTCCACGTATTAACACGCTTTTATGGTGGAAATGCTATTGGCAGAAGTAAATGCTAACGCTAGGCTATGAACAAACATAGGCTAGGCTTCACCATCGCTAAGCTAACATCGGCTAATGGCGTGATTAGTCTCTTGTGAGCAACCGCATGTTGCAACACAATAAAGCTTCAGACATTCACAAATGGAGTATCTTCTGATATATTCAATGCAACAAGTCCTCCAAATCATACGACCTAATAGGTAGATTGTTCAATCGTTTATTACGACCTATAATCACGTTTTAAAGTTTTCGACCTCTAGTGCTCCCGTTGACTGCAAATGCACCGGTGGGTCGTATATACACAAATAACCCTCTCTGTAAAATCCTAAAGGATAGTTTGGCCATTAAAACGCTTTTTGATTAGATTTCTAGCGAGAAGTGTAGATTGTACCTTTAGAATCCACGTCCAGTCGATATGTAGGATATATATAGTTTGATAGATATTACGAAGATGATTTGAGGAATGCGGCAGCCTCCATGTAAAGTTACGGGTTGAAAACTGTATTTCCGGTCTCGACGTTTTCATAATAAAACCAATGATCAAATGATTTAACAGTGATATCTGCAGTACTCATCAACTAAAAAACATCAGTTTATCCTTATACGACATTTATTGGTTTAAATTGTGTACAATGCTTTTGTGTTTTTCCCATAGGTTTTTCTCTTTCGATTCTGAGAGACACCTTTCTTTTTTCAGAGGTTTTGATAGGCTAAAACAATCGATGTTTTAGCCTATCAAAACCTCTGAAAAAAGAAAGGATATGGTGTGGTATGATATGTGATATGAATTTTCTTTTTAATAAAATAATACTTAATTCCGAGTGTTCTTGCTTTTCTCTTTGAAAGTCATCACATAACGGCATTGTAATAAACGGTTCGGCTGCATTAAATATTACATATCTGCCGTAGATATTTATTTATAGAGCCCTGATCAGAAGACCTTTTGACAAACTGTATGAAATGCCGCCAAAACTGAATACGTGACGTGGATTATAAATATATTAGCAATTAAACAACATCTTCCATTTCTTTTCACACAATACGTCTCCTTGCAGTATCAACACTAATTCGGCTGACTTTTATATTTGATCCAATTGGTAGATTATGGTTATATTTTCACCATAACGGTGCACAGCTGATAGAAAGGGACTTTTTTGTAGTTTTTAAAGATATTATTTACTGTACTACGTTTCCAACTCCTCATTCAGTTGACTGTTCGAGAGACTGAAACTGTATTTTCCTTTACCGTTCTGTTTTAATTTCACAATAAAGTTAATAGCCTTATTATGTTTGATATTATTATGTTTAATTAACTAACCCGCACCGCCTAGTGGTTAAAGCACGTTATTGAATTTTGTTGTTGAATACGTTTTATTTGATGAAAACATTTAAATATTAAGAGTAGCCTACATACAAAATTGAAAATATCAAGAAGATACTGTAGTGATCTCTACAATAAAACAGTTTAGTGCAGGACGTCCAAAGATATTAACAGGAGGATGTGCAAAACAGACAAACTAATAAGGCTTTATTTAAACATTAAAGATTACTTTAAGTTAAAGGAGCAGTAGGTAAGTTTGAGAAACCGCCTCGGAGTGCACAAAAATTCCAAAATACACAGCCGAAAAGAATCCGCCCCTTCCTTCACACTTCCTACAGAGCACCTCCTCCAACACACATGAACGCGCACAAGATCATGATAATGAATGTAAAACAAATGTATAACACAGTTATTGTCAGTGCTTATATTTTTGAAGCTAGCATGTTTGTTTTGTGAAAATGTATTACAAATGTTACGTCTAGCTGAGAGCAGGCTGCGCCGATAACGTTACATATCAGCTCGGTGTGCTCCGTAAATAGTCGCCATAGTTGAAAAGCAACTCCGATATTGACTCTGGTTTGACTTCTCCTAGTTTCCACTTTCTTTTTCTTCATAATTTGCTCCATTACAGTTTTTCTTTTGCGACCGGTAGACGATGTTTATGCAAACTCTGCCATGGTGAACGTGTCCTCCTGCAGCGGCTGCTGCTGCTGCTCGGGACTGAGCAACAGCTGACGGGAAACACGCCCAATGACGCCACGCGCACTGCACGTGTGTGTGTGTGTGTGCACGAGATTGAAGGCTGACAGACAGGTCGGCCAACCAGTTATTTTAGCCGGCCCGGCTAAAATAATTGGTCGTAGTTTTTACAGTATTACGGCTTCCACAGATGAAATTTTTTTATGGATTTTTTTTCAAAGCACTTAGAATATGCATTGCTCTCAGGATATTAAGAACATTCCATGGAATATAACAAAAAGTGTATCTCGAGCCGGTTTCTCAAACTTACCTACCCCTCCTTTAAGGTCTTCTTTTGAATAAGAAAAAAACGTTGGGGTTATCCACAGATAAATATGAAGTCTGACAAAGTACTTAACGTCCAATATATAGTTTATTTTGGCACTTGACAAACACCTTCCCTGAATTTGACTCAGGTGTAACTAAAGTCTGATTTAAGGGTTGTTTATATTTCACATCATTAATCAGAATCTGCAAAGTAACTAAAATAAATGTAGTGGAGTATAAATACCAGGTTAACCTCTGAATTGTAGTGGAGTAGAACAAAGTAGTATGCTGCTGTAACAAAAACATTTCCCAACTTGGGATCAATAAAGTATATCTTATCTTATCTTAAGATGATCGATGGCTACTGCCATATTTGCCTCTGAACCTTGACAAGTGCATGTTTCAGGCTTATCAATGCACAACAGGAGGGGTCACAGACATAAGACCAGCTGTTAAATAAAGCTCTTCTGACCTTGGGTGTCATGTGGGTATATTAATTCTGTTTTAAATTTGATAACACCACTGTGTTTCGTACCCCGTATGGGGAGGGGGCTGGACCTGTCCAATTCCAGTTTTGGATAGTCTGCCGTGGTTCCATTCCATTTCATAGAGGGCTTGATGACTAATCATGGGGTTTGTAAAGCAAGGCGAATGTTGTTGTCCCAAACGATAGCTGAAGAAGATGGGGAGTGTAGTGTCTTCAGCCATCCTAAACTCCGAAAAAACTATTTGTTTCTCCGAATCGAAGGTTAAAAACACAAAAGCATTGTACACAATTTAAACCAATCAATGTTGTGTAATTAACGGAAGGATAAAGGATAAACTGATGTTTTTTAGTGGATGAGTACGGCAGATATCACTGTAAAATCATTTAACAGTGAGGGGAATACTTCCGGTTTTATTATGAAAACTTCGAGACCGGAAATACTGCTTTCACCCTGTGAGGGTTGATGCCAACTTTACATGGACGCTGCCGTCAATAGAAATGAATAGGGGAAAGACGTAGTATATACACGTTCTCCTGGCGAGACCTCAAATCATCTTCGTAATATCTATCAAACTCAGTGGCGAACCGTGTCTATCACAAATTGACCTTCTGTAGACGACCTTCTATCGAGGATATAGAATACCTTGGTTGAAGGATATTCTACCCAGAGACCCAGAACAAGATCTGATTGGTTGCTTTCTTTTCTAACACAAAACCACTGAAATGCGTAGTGCATGGTCCGAGAAGGACAAACAAATCAACGTAACACTGTAATATTACAGATCAACAACACAGATACGATTCTCATTTATTCATTTTATATACATTTTATTTATATAATTAAATCGATTTTTTGTTTGTTTTATCTGAGTGTTCCAGGGTATTCTCTGAATACCTTGAAGGCCCTGACGGTTCGCCAATGATCAAACTAAACTAAAGCTAAACTTTCAAACGTGACTATAGGTCGTAATAAGCAGCTGAACAATCGACCTATTTGGTCGTTTTTTGGAGGAGGACAGGCTGATTCAATGTCGTATAACAAAATGTGAAATTCTCATAGCTTGTGCGAAACACAGAAATGTTTTTCCGCCGTCTAGTCAAAAACCTGTTAAAAAAACCATAGTTCACAACAAGGGAAGTGGGTACATTTGAACTAATATCCGGATTTTAGGATTTTTTTCTTGATCAATAAGAAAAGCATCTGTATTTAAGGATTACTCTGATGTAATAAAATCCTGCCTTTTTTATGCACAATGTTGTCAGTTATATGAGTATATTTTAAAGATCATATTGATACATGTGAGCTTTGACTTAATACTGTCTGAATAGGATTCAATGTCCCACACATCATATGCCTGCATGATAACCTAATAAATACTGTTATATCCCACACAATCACACAACGCTTCACTGCATATAGAATGGAAACACAAAGAAGACACAATCATATGTGCCCTTACGACCGTACACATATTCACAATGTTTCCCCGGTATGTGAGTGAGAGAGACAGAGCTTCACAGAAAGTCTCAGTGACATGTGCAGTCTTCAGAAACACAATGGATCGCTGACAGACATTTTCCACAACAGAGCAACGGTGTCATGTGTGCAGTCATCACTACACAGGTCTAAAGAGAGGTTAAATATTTGGACATTTCCCCCTAAAAACAAGTACAACAATTAAGAGATAATGTGTAGCAAGCGGGTTATTACTAATAAAAGAACTCGATAGGGCAATCAGGATCCCGCTTTTACACGACTCATTACTAAGAATGGTGTTTTATAAATGACTGTATTGCTTTTAAGAAAAGTAACTGCAGACGGCAGCACTGATCCAAAAGTTCAAAACAGTTTTCTATGAACCAGTCTATGAACCAGTCTTTAAACAAAACAAAACAGTTTTCCAGACAGTGGGATTATGGGAAGTGTTTTGCAGAAACGCCACAGCAAATACAGAGATTGAGACTTCAATTTAAAGATGGTCGTATCAACATGAAATGCAGCCTCCACTGGACATTTGATCTTAAATTGAAAGTGAGCTGAGGTCAACCCCGGCGACAGGGCTATCAGAGTGTGTAATGATGGGCTAAGGATCTTTACACCCCAAGGATGTTTGGAGTTGTGGCAAGTTGTTCAAAACACAGCAAGAAACCATAAGAAGCAGAGGAAAATTCCAGCGACATCAACAGAGCACACATAAGAACTAATCGAAACTTAAAGATGAATCAAATCAAAACTCACCCTATCAACACCCACCAGTCTGAAGAACAACAAGCGGAGAAGCGTGAGTGTGTGTGTGTGTGTGTTTGTAGGAAACACCCAGACAAGCCAAAAATAGCTCACCACTCGTTCCTCATCTCTCGCTTTCAATGCCTCGCGCTCTTTTTTTCTTTCTCTCTCAATATGTCTCGCTTGTATGTACCACTGGTAGGAACAAAAATACATCCTATACGGAAAATATTACCCACTTACACATTAATGTGAGAACATCTGAGTATATGACTGAGTGTATGGAGAGAATAATTAATATGTTGGCAGAACTGTTGCACAAGGGGAAACATGAGGCTTCTCACATGAGGGAAACATTAGTAGGTTGAAATGTAGCTGAAACATAGAGGCGATGAGAGAAATAAGACAGTCCTTGAGATAATTGTAACACCGGTTTTTACATCTAATTACAATTCCTTTAGAATCAAATGAGAATACCACCAACACGTTTCAGTGTCCTGCATCTTTTTCCGTTTTTACGACGCTGTCACACCCACAGATGTTTTGCCTGGGTCCAAACCATGGTGCCAACTTTGTCAGTTTGTTTAGCTCCGAAATCCCCAATTACAAGTGAAGCAGTTCTTCAAAACAAAAGTCCCATGGACTCACACAGAGCGTGTTTACTGGACAGTCTTAGTAACCTGTCATCCTGCAAGGTTTGAGATTTTTTAAACAAATGTAATTGCAGTTGAATAAGCAAAGCATGTTGGCGTGGACTTGGCAATATCAACCTGAGCTATATTAAGACTGAGTGTGTGCTTTAAGGATCTGTTTCTCACAGTTTTGGCGGTCAGATCTTACGGTAACAATAACATTGCATTCACTCAAGTAATTGCTGATATCTGGGAATGTGTCGACACCCCTTCAGCAAAGTCTGTAAACTGTTACGGATGTTTGCAGTTTGGGTAGTAATCCGTTCATCTCTATGGTCTAGGTTTTCTTGTCTTGTCTGACTGCTTTAAAGCAACACCTTTGGACAGTAAATACAAATTCAGCTTTTCTGATGTGCTGGTACCTTTACCTATACTGTAGGAATGATGGCAAAAATCAAACCTTGAATTTCCAAAAAGAGTTATACTGAGTAAATAAGGAGGAGGGTTTACTGATTGAAATTATGGCAAAAATAAACTCTCTTTGTGAATAGAAAAGTCAACAAGGTCTGTTTTGGCTGACTCCTATACTGTTTGATTAAATGGATACAAACCATCACTGTCCTAACTTTGCAAGTAAATCTGGACAGGAACAATTCTTAATCCCTAACAGAAACAAAATTCCAAAAAGCTGTTGCCCCTACCTTCGAGGTAAGAGGTGTGAGTAGTCAGCAGAAATTGACGGTAGGGATGTAACGATACCAAAAACTCACGGTACGATAATATCGCGATAAAAAGTCCACGGTACGATATTTATTGTGATATTGAAAAATAAAGGAAAAAAATGTGATCTTTTTCTTTTTCTTTTTCAACTTGATTTTTTTTTCTTTATTAAATAATAAATGGGATTTGTACAGCATTGTAGTAGGATAGTAGTATTTTAAAGTGTCAACAATATAATAATCAGACCCTGCAATAGAATAAATAAAGTTTCACTTTTTCAAGTAACTCAACTCTAACTCACTAACTCACTCACTCAGCATCATCAAGGTTATCTTTTAGGAATATGAGCATGTCCACATTTCCAGGTAGAAGCTGGGATGTTTGGGCGTTTACAATATCCCCTGCTGTGGAAAAAACTCTCTTGCTTGGTACTGATGTTGCTGGGACAGAGAGATATGCTTTGGCCATGGGTGACAGCAGTGGGTAAAACTGAGCATTGTCTCTCCACCACTACAAAAACAATACAGTTGTTGCCAAGAAGGTGAGGCTTATTGACAGGGCGAGATATACATATACTGTTGGTACTTGTCAATGTCTCTAGGTATGTACATGTAGCCCTGTACATACGATGTCCTTTTGTGTTATCTGTTGTTTTATGTTCATGTTGTAACCTACTTGCTGCCATGTTGGACAGGTCTCCCTTGAAAAAGAGATTGATGATCTCAATGGGACCATCTGGTTAAATAAAGGTTTAAAAAATATATATATTAAAATGTTCAAATCGTGGTAGATTTTGTCAGTCTCACGACGGTATTGAGACATTTATTTACCGTGATATCGCGATATTCGATATATCGTTACATCCCTAATTGACGGTATAACAGTTACGTTTTTTTTGATACGTTGAATCAACACAACCATGAGATCAATCTGGTAGTATGCAAGAATAGTCGTTGACACATACACGTAACACACACACTGCGTAGTGTTCACAGCCACATGGGACAGAGAAGTTGGCTCTCAGATGTCCACACCTTCGAAACAACAAATTGTTCTATGGGTCATTTCAGTTATAAGGTGAGATTATTTTCAGTTTTGAAAGACCACAGCACAGTTTCCTTATAGAGCCGAACCATTTCTGCCTTCTTTGTACTATTTTGCTTAACCCTATACCTGGAAACCCAAACTTGAACCTCAAACAGCATTATTTTAAGAATAACCCTAATTGTTGCATAAATATCTTACATAAGGAAAATTGTCCAATACCACCAATTCTAGGGTTTTTACATTGTCCAGCTAATATTAACAATAACCCTCATTATATTTAAAATAAAAAGTTGCATAATCCTTACAAACTGTCTGCCTGGCTAAGATAAGACCTAGTAAGATAAACTGTATTGTCCCTACAGGGAACTTGATCTTGGTGGTTGTCGCCCCTGCGGCGAGTTGGAGCGAGTTGGAGCAAAACAGCAACAAACAGCAGCACAGGATGGAAACATCATACAGCTGTTATCACACACACTTCATACACTCTCAGCCTGTCAGGTCAAGACACATCGGGCGTGCATTATATCGGCTATCTGTCTCAGTCACGATGATTGATGAAAGTGAAGCCCCTCGGTGGGGAACGTGTGTTTTCTCTGGTGTTTGGAGTGAAAGGTTACACCTCTCCTCTCCGCTGTGCCCTCTGTGGGAATTTAGGAGACGAAGCGAGAGAAAGAGGGGGAGACAGATGGCTTTTTCCTCGCAGGATATCCTGTTCTAAGTAGAGCTGCTGGGCCCACTCTGACCTCCTCACCCCTCTTGACCCCTGACCCGCTCAGAGTTTAGGCTCACATCTCTTAATCGCCCCAAATCTGTCCGTGTTCTTTCAATTTCCCATAGTCCCCTTTCCTTTCTCTCCTCACCCAGTCCTCTGTCATACTCACAGGTGTCATTTGTAATCTCCTCAGCTACTCAATGAAGTGCCATCCTCAATTTATTTATGTGGTTTTCTCTTTTCTAAAGAAATTGGCCTAATAGCAATAGCCAGTCAAGTCCCAGCTATAGACCTCTTTAAGGGTGAGTCATGAAGTCAGTTAATCTGAAAGATATGAACCTTTTCTTTGCAAATAACCAATGGTGTTTAAACTACTTTTTTATTAAGTATGTTTCTTAGATATCTTATTTTTTCTCATCGACTTGTGAAGCACCTTGAGATGACGTTGTTTTTAGTGTGCTATACAAATAACATTCATTATTATTAATAAAATATAGTAAATATTGTATAAAGATAGTTTCAGCTTTTCAAATCTGAAAATGAGCCACCTTTGCTTGAATTTACTCCATACCAAATGTAATGTCTAAGGGTCTTGGATATTCAGTTAAACATAATAAGACATTTGATGACATCAACTTTGGCCTTGAGAAATTATGATTGGAATATTCTGATGTGTTTAATAGATTCAACAATTTATCTGAAAAGTGTTTTCAGATATTTATCAATTCTGAAAACATTTCATTCAAGTAATATGTTAAAATCATTCTATTATTTTTAATTTAAAAAAGGTTTGAGCAAACATGTTTGTTTTGAAATTGATGCAGATATAATCCTTGTTTTTTTATTTGTTTAAACAAAAAAAGTATATTTAATAACCAACATATTTGTCTTCAAATGCTCTCGAACAGCTGTCGAGTAAGTTTGACTTTACTTTTTTACACATTATTTACATATGGCTAAGTTGAGTAAACGTATCTATATCTTTGGTTTAAATGACAATTCTAGTTACTTTATAGAGCATCTAGGAATATAAAATCACACTTGATAACTATGAACTTCAAGTGCATTGTACAATTGGTCAATGAAAACACGCTGAGATCTGTTGTTTTTGTGACCGACTACTCTTTCAACATACAAGGGGAGTTCAATGACAGCTGAGACATTTCAGAAATGTCAAAGCCAGAGGCGTAAAAAAGGATTGAAAAGAAACGTGATGAAAAATGTTGCATATTCTCTTTGTCACTTTCCTTCTAACCCTGTTCCTTCTTGTTCTCTCTGACTGTCACACTCCTGCTTTCAGACTTCTTCTCTTAATCCCTCTATTTTTAACTTAGTTCCATCCATCCTGCCTTCACTCGTATGTTTCTGACCGTGCGGCAGTTCATGTGCGTCATGAGCTGAACAAGGAAGCCCTACTATTTTCCACATTTCTCTGGTATAAAGTCATTTTTTCTGGTCATCATTTGCAACAAGTTTCATGGTACTGAACACAATGTTACAGCTCTTTTTTTCAAAGTGGCTCTACAAACCTCAAGAAACCCACCACAACCATTTTTTTATCTTATTTTCGATGTTCTAATCCATCAGATAGCTCTCTGACGCCCTATTCTTTGTCTTTCCCGTCTTTCTCTTAATGTCAGCCTCTCTCCCTCCCTCTTTCCATCCACACCCACCCAGCACTATAACTGGAATCCATTAGCTGATGAATGGTTGTTTGTCTTTTTTTAAGCTCAACAGCGCCACCCACGGCCTGTGCGGCCAAATAGGGTGATATCAAAACATTGGCAGTGATTAGAGGAATAATTACCCAATCATCCTCTGACCTGCGAGGCAAGGTCAAAGAGACACAGAGTGGGCTGCTTCCCAGGTGCTTTCCCATGAAAACCACCATGCAGTGCAGATATAGTGGAGTCATTGTCTGCAGACAGGTGACACACACTCACGGCACATGCACTTACATGTCACAGTGTGCATGTGTGATAGCGGTGAGGATCCCAGCGGACTGAGCGCAGAGTTTGCCCAGGGAGGCAGCGGTGGAAATAAACACTTCCTGCTTCCTGTGGCGAGAGGAAGTGCTACCGTCGCTGTCCCCTTATCGCTGGATACACAGGCGGGCAGCGCGAGAGGGGAAGACAGGGAGGGAGGGTAGAGGAAGAGGAGAAGGAGATGGAGGATGGTCAAACAGGCTAGACAAAGGGAGAGGACTGAAGGCAGATATGGCTGTGTTCACCAGTTGATGTTTTTTGATTTTCTGGTATCTAGTTAAAAAAGGCAAAGACTAGGAGGTAGAGAACATGGGTGAAATGTATTCTGCAAGAAAACAAAGCATCAGACATGCATGTGTAGAAGACATCACAAAAAAGTTTTAAGTAAAAGCGTAAAGTGTAAGAGATGGATAATAAACACCAGATTTGTATCCAATAGATCACTGTTCATGTCCAAAAAGTTATTGTTCACTATGTGTTTGGGTTGAGTTAAAAAACTAATATATTTGTATGATCCTAAACCTTACTAAAAGTAGGTTTGTTGCCTTAATCTAAATAAGTAAATGTGTTTCAATGACCAACGTTAACCACGTGTTAAAAAACTGGGACCGAAATCCAGGAGAAAATATTGAGTATTCAGCGGGGAACTTCAATCCAAAACGTAATCAACGCTTTGTTGCATACTTTTTGTAGCTTAAACTAGCCACACTTATGTTTGAAATAACACACATTAAGGACTACAATTATTCTATATTTATAGGGCACTCAAACGTGAACTTGTGTTTTTTGTGTGCATGTGCCTGCATACGGCTACAGATGAGCAGCATGCACAAATAGATACAGTGTAAGGGAAAAGTGACAACTAATGTCAGGAAAGTACGCAGAATGTGTCTGTAAAAAGAACAAATGCAACAAGTTAGAAACATTTTGCTGATCAAAATGTAGCCACTTGCACGTTATTGTGAAGGAGCAAAAGAGGGAGATGAGGAGCAAGACAGAGAGGGAGAGGGGGGAGAGGGTTGTTTGGGATCTGGGTGGGGAAGCTTTCAGCACTTGGGATTGTCCCAGATGGACACAAGCCGCTCCCTCCCTTTATTATCAGCCTCTGGCTTCTACCACTCAACCTCTTCTTCTTCTTTCCTTTAATGCCTGTTGAACATTACGCAGCCTCTGTTTGCAGGGATTCTGGGACCCTCAGCAGAAAATACGAACAAACTGACACTTTACTGTTTTTCTTCTGACAATTTCATCTGTCCCCAGCAGCTCTATCACCCCCCATATCTCTGCCATTTCCAAAGTCAACACTGCACTAAATGCCTGGCTGACTCACTTCCACTGTGGGTGGCTCTGTTTCCAATTTTCTCACCACCTCTGAAGAGAAGAGAAAACTCAGGTCCAAAAAACAAACCAAAGAAAGAAGACAACCAGACGAGCAAAAGGGCAAAGACATTTGTTCCGAGTTGCTAAGTGTTAAAGGGACCAAAGCGTGCATGCAGATGCCGAGGGGAGACACGGGAAGAAACAGAGCAAATGCTTCTCCCACTCCCTTTGTGGCTCTGAAATGGTTATCCCTGTTTTCCTTCCTTCCTTTCTCTTTGGGAGAGCGTGGGAGCGCCCTCGGATTGCTGCACAGAAACCACGGGGCTCATAACAACAGGAGGAAGCCGGTAACTTGAGTAACTCCGAGCCGGGCAGGGAGAGGGGGGATGAGGAGGAGAAGTGGAACGGGGAGCGCAGGAAAAAGACAGACAGAGTTTCACATCTTCACGTCCCCACATCTTGACATTTGAAATGGAATAAAGAAACACATATTTACTGACAACCTGTTGCATTCCAGACAGCATTTGCCACATGCACGCACACACACAAAGTGGCATTTTCTCACACACACTCAGCACTCTGCAACACACTCCCGCATGAAGTCAGACACATTTCCAAAGCCGAGCGCTGTCTTACCAGTCTGTAGTGTGAACATTCAGAATGAGCAGTGTATTAGGAAGTCCCGTCAGTCTTGTTCACGTACAGTTCAGTCCAGAAAGATTGAGAGTGGTGAGGATGCCCAAACTACACACACACACACACACACACACACAAAACACACTCAAACGCAGGCACAGTATCAGTTCCCTCTGTCCAAGTGTTGAGAAAGTGAGGGGCCGCAACAAAAGGCAACTAAGGGGGAGAGGGAGGGAGAGGGAGGGAGAGAGAGGGAGAGAGATTAACCCCTCTGAACTGACTGGTGGACTCTCTCCCTCCATTACACACACACACACACACACACACACACACACACACACACACACACACACACACACCTCACACACA
>CALSBZ010044417.1:365633-387659 GCA_943591055.1 Gobionotothen gibberifrons | reverse complement strand
TGAAGTTTAGACGAGTAAATATAATGGTTAGTGTTAAGATAAGTCAAGTTGGTAAAAGTTAAGATTAAGGCAAAAATATGTTGACAGCAAAACCACGTGGCTACTTTTAGGAGCAAAGGTGTTACTAATAGAAGGAAATGAAAAAGTAGGAGGGGCGGGAGGAGGAAGGAGGGGAAAGATGGGGTCCAGACCCCTGATCCCAGCAGCTGCTGCTGTTTTGTAGGTCAGCATTACATCAGTAGGTTTACGGAAAAGGCTGGGAATCACTTCTCTACTTGACCTACTTAAAGAATGTTAGTGTTAGATGACATGCAATACTCCCCGGCTTGCCAGCACTCACTCACTTCCTAACCGATTTTCAGCAACGCATATTGTTTTGTCATCTTGTTTTATTAGCAGTTGCTGAAACACTGAGTAATTTAGGAAGCAGGGCCTTAACATTTCTCCAGACTTTGGCGGGGTGAATTGTTTTGAGTTTCTAAACTTTTTTATTCCAGCAGTTTTATTATAGCCACATTATTGTTATTATTAAAAGGGCGAAATGTCATTGATGTATTCATTCAAAAAAAGCAACACAGTTCACAGTGTTTTTCCTGTTTAACAAAAGATCTCAGCCCACGCTTCAAACTTCTTATCAAAAATGTAACAGAGCTGCATGACCCCCCCAGCCGGTAGAGTGGACGGCTCGGCAATATCATGGTCAATTTAACACACCAGCTGTCTTTTAGTTAAGAGTTATGGTTTTAACTTCTTATAAAAACCAGCATCAAACCCAAAGGAGTCCAAATAGTTCTACTGAAACATTGAAGTAGGTTGCTCAAGAATTTATGGGTCTGTTGAATTTATAGCATCCATATGTTGGGGCTCTAACAGTGAATGAATGTGGTGTGTGTGTGTGTGTGTGTGTGTGTGTGTGTGTGTGTGTGTGTGCAGAGGTTAAGTGGTGTGGTTCTGGCCTCAAAAGCAGCAATATGAGAGGCCGTCTAGCTCACAACTCATACTTGGTCTTACAAACAATATCAGAATCTCACATGTACACCACCAGATTCTTTCACACACAGTATCATACCGTCTTTAACGTACTGTCATTCCTTCCTTCATTTACTATCATACATACATTTCTATTCCCTCTCACACACAAAATCTTAAACGCACCATCATACTCTCGTACACACACCACTATTGTCTTTCACAAACAACTATAATCTAATAGAACATTATAATAGTGTATGTGAAAGAGGATAGTAGTATGTGTGTAATCGGTAAACAATGTATGTAAAACAGAATAATAATCTATAGGCTATAAGAGGGAGTATTTCATGTTAATAACAATAGTCATTATGTAAAACAGAATAGCAGTGAATGAAAGGCCGAATAATAGCTTATAAGAGGTAATAATAGTTCATGTGAATGACTATGTGTATAAAACAGAATGATAGGGTGTGTGCATAAGAATAGTTATGTGTGTGAGAGAGTATGATTGAAAAGGAAGTGAGTTTGATTGAAAAGGAAGTTGGACTAAATTCTCAGTTCCTGATTGGCTCTACGTTTTTTTGACGGACACCGCCCAAGAAAGGCAGTAGAAAGCTACTAATTTTCCCTATGCAACCTGAAGAGTAAAAGGGTCAAGTCCGTCAGAAAGCAATGACTGTAAGTGTATAAGCCTTACACTTACACTGTAGGGATTAGTAACATGTATTGTGTTTCACTCCGTTTGAATATCAGTGGACTGCAAATAAGTCAATAAAGGAGCATGGCTGCTCATTCCCTGGCTCTCAAAAGAGTTTGGCTGGCTGTTTAATCTATGTTCACACTGAGACAGTAGAGAGAACAGTACACCTATTATGTAAGTACATACAAGCAGGTCCCACAGTATGATCACAAATAGATAAACTCTGTTAAAAATCTGTTTTTATTCAAAAGTACAGGCTGCATTATGTGTTCTCAGCCTTGTAGAAACTTGACATGTTTTGGTATGTGTCTGAACCTCTCTTTAGTGGTTTAATAAAACAGATATTTCAACGTGTGCCTACTTTGTTCATGTACTGGTGAGGTTAATTTCAGTAGTTGTGTGCTATAATGTATTTACAAAGTGTGAAGAGGAGGCGTATGAGCTAGACGGCTTCTCATACAGCAGCCCTCCAACACGGGTCATGTCTTTTTCTTCACAGCTAGTGAACCACATAGGGCACACACACTTGGTGCTCACTCACTTCAATCAATCAATCAATCAATCAATCAATGTTTATTTATATAGCCCAATATCACAAATGTTACATTTGTCTCAGTGGACTTCACAGTTTGTACAGAATATCAGTATGACAATACGACACCCTCTGTCCTTAGACCCTCACATCGTACAAGGAAACACTTCCGGAGAAAACCCACAGTTTAAAGGGGAACATGGGAGAAACCTCAGGGAGAGCAACAGAGGAGGGATCCCTCTCCCAGGACGGACAGACGTGCAATAGATGCCGTGAGTAAATCGAAAAGATAATACATTTACAACATAGGTAGACCAAATGTTTGGAAATGCATGTGTCTATAATAATAAGATGAATCCACGAGGATGTCAACAATCCTGTGGGAGCCATCAGGGAAGTAGTATGGTGAGAGTCAGGCAGGACCACAGTGACAGGTTCAGACACGACTCGAAGTCCAGGACTCGGATCAGGACTCAGGACTCAGGATCAGCCACGACTCAGGATCCCAGCGTAGATCGACACCAAAAAGAAATTTGGGGGAAGCTGGGTTATTCGGAACATGAGAGTACACAGGTACAGATAGAGAGAAGGAAGAAGTAAGGTGTCCCCCGACAGTATAAGCCTATAGCAGCAAAACTAGGGGCTGAATCTAATCAGCCCTAACTATAAGCTTTATCAAAAAGGAAGGTCTTAAGCGCACTCTTAAAAACGGATAGGCTGTCTGCCGCCCGAACACAAACTGGAAGCTGATTCCACAAATGTGGAGCTTGATAAGAAAAGGCTCTGGCTCCCATTGTACTTTTAGAGACTCTAGGAACAACCAACAACCCTGCATTCTTGGAACGCAATGCCCTAGTTGGACAGTAGGATATTATGAGTTCTTTAAGGTAAGATGGCGCCTGCCCATTAAGGGCTTTGTAGGCGAGAAGAAGAATTTTAAATTCTATCCTGTGTTCTATAGGGAGCCAGTGTAAGGCAGCCAGAACAGGAGTAATGTGGTCCCTTTTCGGAACACTAGTTAGTACACGAGCTGCAGCATTTTGAATCAGCTGAAGCGACTTAACTAACTTTTTGGTACACCCTGATAATAAAGATTTACAATAATCCAGCCTTGAAGTAACAAATGCATGGACTAGTTTCTCTGCATCGTTTTGAGGCAAGATATGCCTAATTTTTGCAATGTTACGTATGAAAGAAGGCGGTCCTTGAGATTGATTTTATGTGGACACACATGCACACACATGCACACACACCACCTATGAGATCATCAAGAATGTAAAGCTGCTATGCAACGCCAGTAACTGCTTGACTGTGAATTATGAAACAAAGGGTGTGTCCAAAACACCCATGGGTGCTGTTGCTGTAGCAACAAAGCTGCGGTACACTCATTCATACACCTCTAATGAGGCGTTCCCAGGATTAATCTCCTGATGACATCATAAAGAAAAGGCTGTCCCTGCAACATGTTCACACTCTGAACTCGTCACACACGGCAGCTTGGTCAGGTCCCTTCTGTCGTCACTGTTCTCTTTAATGTGCAGGCCAGGGCTGATGGACTTTGAAACGTGTTTTTTTTATTGTGTAATTTCCTGTTTAGGTCAAGATCATTTAGGTTGGGGTTAGGTCAAATCATTTCTGACCTTACTTATGTTATGTATGTAAGTAAGTTAAAGATACTCTCTTGTGCTTTTTCAGGTTTTCCCTTTCCTGTAGTGTGTTCTATAGGTTTTTGTGCATGTAAATGATCTGCAAAGGCTAAAATCCGTGTGTTCCTTTCAGAGGGAGTTTCTCTCCAACACACTCCTCCCTTCCTAAAATGCCTCCAATGGACTCCACACACAATGTCTGTCACTTTTATCTGTTTACATCTGAATGCAATACAATAGGCTTGCTGTGTAAACCTGTGCCACATAGTGCTGGGGCAAACACCGATTCCATTGCGACATACAGAGACACACAGACACACGACCAGAGATGGGGTCGTTACAACAAAAAAAGTAATATATTACATATTACATATTACTTTAAAAAAAAGTTATATACAGATGAAGCACTTAATTTTGGACTCCAGCTTACCTGTTCCTGCCTACGACCAGTTTCGAGGAAGGTCAAGCCCTCCCACTATTTTCCAAGAGGGCGGTGCCAGATTTTCAATTTCAGGTTTTCAATGATCCATTGCAGCTGGCTTCATTATAATTACATTTATTTATAACGGGGGCGGTCTCAAGTCAAGCTGGAGGCTTTCCCTTGAGCGAGGGCAGACCACTTACCAATCACTGCCCTTGCGTTTCAAACTGTCCGAAATTAAGTGCTTCATCTGTATTACACTACTTCGTTACTCTCTACATAAAGTAACTCGTTACTTTACTCTTTACTTTACAGCACAGGCAGTATGAGAAAAATAAAGAGCTTTTTGAACATTAAAGCATGTAAAAATATGAACCTGAAAAAGAGCCTAATAAGGCTCCTTTTGGTATGTTATCCATGTGACCTAATTTAAGCAACGTATTGTAGTTTAAATAAGTTGACTTTGGTTTCACATGGGACACAAATAGCAGTGACCAATCCACCCACCCTTGATGACAAGTCTGAGTAAAAGTGTGTCTTGGCTGCGATCAAAGCCTGTGTCCTGTACCAACTGTCTCTTTTTTTCCATTAAAGACTGTTATTAAGATGTTCAAATAAAGCTGTGAAAGTGTGTTGATATTGCTTTATTTTGATCATGAGATGATAAACTGCCCTGTTAATACGCATGAATTTGGGTAAATGGTTGAGCAAAAAAATTGCACATAATGTGAATTGCTGACTATGTGAAATATTAATTATTGATATGCTTGCATTGCTTTAGTGGCATATTAAAGGTCCCATGTCATGGCCATTTCTACTGATCATAATTCCATTGTTGAGGTCTCCAGTACTAGAATAGATTTACATTGTTCAATTTTCCAAAATCAAAATTGGTTTTCTCATACAGCATCTCTGTAAAGTATGTGTATTCACTATCTGTCCTACAGCCTTGTTGGAGCTCCTTTTCTGTGTTAGAGTTGTACTCCCTACAGGGTGTACTTTGAGGGTTTGTGACTCTGCACACCGTTTACATGCAGAAAAAGCTACATAACACACAAGGGGACGGTAATAACCAGAAAAGCATGACATGGGACCTTTAAGAATTTCGACAGCCTTATGATATCCAGCTGATTATGCTTGATCATATTAGTTGATATAATTTGTATTTATGTGCCAATCTGCTATACTACAAACAAAAGCTAATTTACCAGCATGACGATCTGATCAAAACAGCTATGATGCAGCCCCTAACAACAGCCCATCATTAGGAGTGCACTTCCTGCATAAACAGTCATATTTCAGACGGTTTAACAGCTTGTGTTTACGGCTTTACTTGAATGTAAATAAATCCTGGTTTCGTCCTAACATCAGTGTGTATATGATGCTGCCAGTGAAGTATACAAGCCTCAGTGTAGACAGTTCATTCTGTACAGCTCATTACAACTGTTTATAACAGCCACACAGTCATACGGCAGTGTCAGAAATTACTAAACTGACAACAAAAAGTTACAACCCTCTGCTTAAGGAAGACTAAAATGAACAAAAGTGGATGAAATGAATTCATTAAATATTTAAAGAACACAAGCAAATCCAGGAAGTGCATGTTTTTAAATGTCATATTTATAGAAAGTTAATAGCTATCACCATGAGGTAACTGATTACCTATGTAGAGCTTATAACAGCTGAGTATTTATAAACCAAAGGGTCAAATTGTGAGAAATGAGCATTAAAGTGTGTGCTGCTGCATGTGCACTAACTGTGTTAAGCTATATTTCATCTGAATGTGTGAATTTAGACATCTGGATATGACATGCACATTTGATATAGTCCATTAAAATGACAGGGCTGTAAAGTAGCTCTGTCACTGCAGTCACGACACCTGTGGGGGGATTTATAGAGAGATTATGCAATGACACTGAGCCTGAAATCTGGGGTGAACAGTAGTTTTTTGGGAAATGTTTAGCAGCTGTTATCAGAACTGGTGAAGACACTATGGAAATCAAGCCAAGAGACCTGAACCAAATAATGATTGGGGTCTGTGCATATGTTGAGTGAGGGTCTACAATACCTTAAAGGAGGGGTAGGTAAGTTTGAGAAACCGGCTCGAGATACATTTTTTGTTATATTCCATGGAATGCTCTTAATATCCTGATAGCAATACATATTCTAAGTGCTTTGAAAAAAAGATCCATAAAAAAAAATCATCTGTGGAAGCCGTAATACTGTAAAAACTACGACCAGTTATTTTAGCCGGGCCGGCTAAAATAACTGGTTGGCCAACCTGTCTGTCAGCCTTCAATCTCGTGCACACACACACACACACACACACACTCGTGCACTTGCGCGCACCGTCATTGCATTGGGCGTGTTTCCCGTGAGCTCCTCGGTCAGTCCTCCTGCAGCGGCCGCTGCAGCAGGACACGTTCACCATGGCAGAGTTTGCTTCAACATCGCCTACAGGTCGCAAAAGAAGAACTGTAATGCAGCAAATTATGAAGAAAAAGAAAGTGGGAACTAGGAGAAGTCAAACCAGAGTCAATATCGGAGTTGCTTTTCAACGATGGCGACTACTTATGGAGCACACCGGGCCAGAGCTGACGCCATGCTCGACTCTTTTTCTCTTGGACTGTTGTGAGCTTATATGTGGATCTGGGTACCGGTCGCGTATCTTCCAGACACAGCAACTGGGAATAATCACTCTGTGACCCTGTCCCAGGGCTCCATATTGCCACACAACAAATTGTCTGTATGCAGCATAGCTGAACTGTATGTTGCTCTCCCCTGTGTGTCCCAATGTGTCACCGATAATAACAAACAAACGCTAGGTAGCATAGCATTTATATTTACTCATTTAGCAGACGCTGTCTAGCGTAGCTAGGTAATTAGGTACTGTATTTCGTTCGTCGACAAACATGATAGATGAATACGCTAAATATTTCAAATAAACATTCAAAACCAACTTGGGCTGTGTAGTATTGATAACCTTTTTTTTGCCTGATATGTAACGTTACGTTCTAAGGATAGAGGGTGTCGTTTTTCTCATATTGATATTCTGAATAATCTGTGCTGTTGTATTTGCTGTAAAGTGTCCCTACTGTAGGCTATTAGTATTATATGTACAGCACTTTGGCTCGATCAAAAATCGTTTATAAATGTGCTATATAAATAAAACTTGATTTGATTTGGTTACCGCAGCCTGCTCTCCTCAGCTAGACGTAACATTTGTAATATATTTTCACAAAACAAACATGCTAGCTTCAAAAATATAAGCACTGACAATAACTTTGTTATACATTTGTTTTACATTCATTATCATGATCTTGTGCGCGTTCATGTGTGTTGGAGGAGGTGCTCTGAAGGAAGGGGCGGATTCTTTTCGGCTGTGTACTTTAGAATTTTTGTGCACTCGAGGCTGTTTCTCAAACTTACCTACCCCTCCTTTAAAGACTAGTTCACCCTTTTAGAAATGTGTAATTTGAAGAGCAGGGGCAGTGATACGCAAAACATAACTTAAAGGGGCCCTATTATGCTCATTTTCAGGTTTGTATTTGTATTTAGTGTCTCTACTGTGACATGTTTCTATACTTTAATGTTCAAAAAGCTCTTTATTTTTCTCATACTACCTGTGCTTTCACCCTCTGTCTGAAACCAGAGCCCCACTGGAGGGCTATAGCCAATAGAAGCGCAAGTGTTTCCTAAAACGTGACTTTCCTAAACCTTTAACGTGGCCAAAACTCTATGGAAACTCATGTTCTGTTTTGCCTCCAAAAACAGAACAAGAGCATAGGGAACACATATTTTCAATGTATCTTCATTTGGAAACTACTTTATCAGACTGTTCTTTTAGAATACAAAACAAATGAACCCTGTCCAAACTACAGTCATCTCTTAAGATAAAATACCCCTGATATATATTTAGCTGCCTGTTATTGCACACATCCAAACTCCCCACTTGACATTCCCGATGAAGCCAGATGTGGCTGATAGATTTGTGATATCCCAACGCTGCGTGTGCTGAGGATGGAGGGAGGAAGGAGGTGAGGAGGGGGAAACAATGGGTCTGCAAGAAAGGGAAGACGGAGGCTCTCTCAGGGGAAAAACAAAAAACGGGGGGGATTTCTCTCCAAGGTCTCCATCTCCCATCCTCTCATTCACATCTCGCCTGTCTGTCCCACTTCGCTCATTCTGAATCTTTTCTCTAACACACACACAGATGAGGTTCTGGCTGGAGTGTGAGCAAGAGCAACAGCTGCAGGGATTACAGACAGGGGAGGGAAAGGGAAGAGAAGGGGTGTGTGTAGGGAGGGGGGGGGGGGGCTGAGAGAGTGAAAATATTGTATTTATGTGTGAAGACAAAGAGAAGAGTTGTGGGTGAGTAAGATAAAGAAAAGAGAGCATGCATTTAAGAGTGTGTGTTCTTGCAGCAGCAAACACTTTACATCCCACAGCTCTATAGTAAGCGTCTATATGTGTGTTTGTCTTAGTGGTGGGCTCGTGGTTTAAAGGCAGTGGGTGGGAGGTGTGTGTGTGTGTGTGTTTACTTTGTTGTCGGAAACACCTGTATTCTCACACAGCTAGCAGTCACAGCGCAGAGATGTAATCGGCTCCAGTTGATGTTTTCTTTGGTTTGTCAGCAGAATGTCGGAAAAGCTTGTGAGTGATTTGGACAGAAGGCGGTAGATTTGTCCAAAAATCACGAGACATCTGGATCTGGGATTCCTGTCATTAGATGATTAACTGTTTTTAATCATAACTATGGAACGGTTACAATTTTCATACAAAAAGGAGGTTTGCTTGGTTATTAAATATGACAGTGAGAGGAGTGATGCATTTCAATGTAATTGGAAACTGAAGAGCTGTTTGCCTCCTATTTAAGAATCATGAGTGTATGACAATTTTGTCGTTGAATCATCCTATCGCTATATTTAACTAATATTACTACCGACCGGGGAGCAAATAAAACCATCATAGAAAACAGATTTATTTTGTCAAGTCATTATTAGTGATGTAATTATTCTTATCTTTAAAATTAGGACACAGTGCAAACATTTGATATATAATTCTACGTTATGTATTAAACCTGCATGGCTGACCCAAAAATGCATCAAATCAATTTGTAAAAAGTTATCATATTCACAGGCAGGTATTTGTGTTGTGTCTTCGCAATGGACCTATTGTTTAAAGGCCTACATGTTGCACTCAAGGTTACCTGTCATGTGACAAAAGCTTATCTCTTCATTTGCTGAGGATGCAATTATTTCAGTTTGGGCTTGTAGTTTCTTCTACACATCAGACTTTTTTGGAACCAGAGGAGCTGCCCCCTGCTGGCTATTAGAGAGAATGTCTGAATACAACTGGTGCGGAAAACGTGCAATAACAAATACACCCTGAATGTACACACTTTATGAAGACACGTTCTCCCTGTGTGTCAGATGGTCATTACGTTGGGCTCTGGGACTTTAAGCTAAGGAGGGGGGGAGAGCAGTGAGGGAGTCGGGAAAACAGGAAGTGTTTTATGTCACTGAAACATTCCATTTTTAACTCTCACACAGGCGAGCTAAGATAAATAACACACTCGGCACCCCACCTGGGAGGTGACAGGCCGGAGTGTGTGTGTTTACCTATATGTGTGTTCCTGCAGGGTTGTGTTTGCTTGTGGCTTGCAATTGTGCATTTGTGCGTAGCGGCCTGCTGGGTACGATCATGCATGGCTTTGCAGGTTTGTGTATTTGTGTGTGTGTCGCATACCAGCCCTCCCCCAAGGCACTGCAGAGGCCTCTGGGTCTCGTGAAGTCATTTCCTCTTCGATAGGGGACCTTGACTCTGTGGCTGCACACACTGGATTTCTGTCCTCCAGACTTATAGTTTCAGTAGAGAGCTCCAAATCACATCTGGTCCAGTCGTCAGCTCTGAAATGATATATTTTCAATGCAGTTAGATCAATACATCTTTTTTTTTTTAATTGATTGACAAGACAGTTTCTTACAAAATAACATGTACAAAGGTAAATCATAAATGTTAAGATATTCTTAAGATATTATTTGTAATTGAATTGTATTGAGTAAATTATCTAGAAGCCATATAAATATATATAGATAAAAGAGATAAATAAAAGAAAAAGGCAAGACTCTTAAATAATTCAAACTGAGCATGTGAAAAAATGCAAAAAAGAAAAACAATCCCCCCCTGACCAGGTCGGAGGTTAGAGACTTAGTCCTGACCTGTGAAAAAACTCCAGGAATGCTCTGCACCTAATTATAGAGTGTGAAAACAGCTAGACAAACAATTAGGGAAACCGTGAACACACATTAAAGCAATCTAACTTAATTTTCAGTCCAAAGCCAGTGATTCAATCGTCAAGTATTTTTCATGATTCACTAATGACGTAATACAAAAAATCTCCACATGGTGAATCGTCCAGAGAGACAGTACTTAATACCTGATGGAGGCGTTTGTAAAGTTCAGTTCATCTGCATGGGCATTTTTCCCAAGCAGACACTTTGACTTGTCCTATTATGGCGCATTTCCACTGCAGCGCGTAGCACGGTTTAAGTGTGCCGTGCCCGGCCCGTTTTTTGTTGCGTTTCCACTAGGGGTAGTTCCGGCTAACGGGTACTCTTTCACAGTTTTTCTGGCTCTCCAAAATCGAGAGAGAGAATCGCTGGCAAGGGGGCTACAACTACAACAAAATTAACTTATTTGACCGTGATTTAATTGTAATACACGTTTCAAAATGATGCCGAAGTAACAACATACTGATACCGGTTAGTAAACACCATGAATTAATGCTTTGACAAGTCTGCAGACAGACGGCAGGCGAAAAACCTTTTAAAATGCGTGTTTTCTGAATGGAGATCGGCTAAGCTAACGTTGTAAACGCTCCGACCGTCCACACTCACAACAACGGCCTATACAGACATAAATAAACCAGCGACTGTATTCGCCATGACACAGACAGTCTGTGGTTTGTACTTGTTTAACTTTTGTCTAGTTTCTGAACAGATATGAGGAGCTGTGAGCTCTGAGTGCTAACAGCTAACGGCTGATGTTGGTTTTGTGGTTCACATTGAAGATGACGTCAGGGCTCCGCCTACACTGCGTTACCATAGTTACTGCCCCAGCTACTAAACTGTAATGGAAACGCAGCATAAAGTGAGCCTGGCCTACCAAGGCCTAACTATACCGTACTAAACCGTGCAAGGCCCTACAGTGGAAATGCGCCATAGATAATAGGCCTACAAGTTTTACTGATAACGCAAAGGACGAGTCCAAGTAGCATTCCCAATGCCAGGACATTGGAACTGAAGCAGCCATCATTAATCCTATTATTTACACTTGGCTAAATTGGCTAAAGTCTTCATTTGTACCAACTATGGTTAGAGATGCTTACCTGCCTCATGGCTTTTTCTTACAGGATCCTGCAGATCAGAGTTGGGTCATCATGGTGATTTGGTCCACCTGGAAAAGAAAACCTGACAACATGACAGTTAGCAAGTTTCCCTCTTTATCACGCTAAATCACGCACTGTTTGGTGTGATCCCATTGTATGTATTTGCTATTCCACATAATATCCTTTCCTTTTCTCATCTACCTACTAATGTGTGGTGTCCCTCCTTCTTGGAAGCAGGTTGTGATACATGTGATTTTCTTCATAATTTAGTCTGGTTCCAGAACTGGTTCAAAGACTGTAGGCCTATGCAGCAGATTAGTTTAGCTTAGCTTACCTTAGTTTAGCTTCACATAGCTTAGCTCAACTGCAAACTATTTTGTGTAGACGGTACCAGGCTAGCTCCAGACTCCAGAACAGTCTGGATGGAGCAAGAAATGAAAACACATTACACACAGGAAAACCCTGCAGTATTGACCTGTCAATCACAAGGTGGCCACTCCCAAATTGAACTGTGAATTAAAAGTGTACTGCGTTAACAAAAGACTTGAAACTAGTGATTAAGATGATAAAGTTGTTAGGGAAATGTTTACTTCAGTAATAAATCAAGTAATAAGTAGGGGCATTTTCTCATGGACTTCTATACAATCTGACTTATTTTTGAATCCAGACTAATTGCTCACTCCTGGCAATTAGAAATAATGCAGGATAAGGGCACTTCTGCCTTGGTTACACATATCAGTACTCGTTAAGTTAGTTACTTGGTAAAAATGCTTCCTCTGCATTTCATTAGCTGACTCATTCTCTCTCTTTTGTTTCATCTTTTTAAACTAAAAGTGACTTGTGATATTACAGGGGGTTATGTGTCACTATTTCTTGGCAGTGAACAATGGCCCCTAGTGTCCTTGCGACAGGGATAACAAGATGTTTAGAGGGCTAGCTGTTTTTATGCTAAGCTAACAGTCTCCTTGCTTCAACTTCATATTATCCAACTCTTTCCCCCACAATTCCTTTAACACGACTCATCATAATCCTTGGGCAATCATCAGTTGGAGTCTGCCGTCTTTTCAAGGTGATTATTTTCTAGTTCCTACTGGGAAATTATTGTTTATTCTGTAAGAATTTACCCTGAACTATATATACTAAATAAGCACATTTGAATTAGTTGGAATATTTCAAATCAAACACACACACAAAAGACAGTGTGATTTTGATGTTGTTCTTATAAATAAAGCTCTTTAATTATCTTTAACCTGTGTGTCTTCAATCTAGATGTTTTGACTCTGTTTCCTGGTTTCTGGTTCCAATCACCACTGCAGCCTTCACACAACCACTTTGTATATCAAACACAATCCAAACCATGCTTTGAATATGAATTTCTCCTGCAGACACTGGCCAATTCAGCCTCCACTTTAAAAAGCTGTGGATGTCAGATAGCTAGCGAGACTCTTCTTGTCCAGCACAAAAGTTATTTTTATTTTTACATGTGCACATTTGTGTTAATAGTCACAGTGACAGCGTGCTGAGCCCCGACTCCACCCAAGTGACCAGCTGAGGAAAGCTGTGTGCAGTCAGTGCTGACGTGGACACAATACTGCTTCACAGGAAACTGGCTATAGAAAGTCATCAGAGCAGTCACACTATACAATAGGTTAGTCGTTCAGTACTTGGCTTAGGTTGCATATTTTTTTCTTCCAAAAAGTAAAATGTTGTTCTGGTTTTTGCATTTGAGTTTGTCCCAAAGTAGCTATTCTCTGCATCACACTTCTCCCTCGGCTCACCACATATCTCCACTCTGCATCATAGCCTACTGATATCTGCTGATGCCAACCATATACATCCCCATGTTCTTTCTAACAAAATTTGAGTTTACGCAATAATTAGGGGCAATTACAGGAAAAGGACAGGATAAAAACAGGAAATTATCATTTTACTACTGTTCATGCTTGCAATTGCCGTTTCAACTTTGCCCTTTTTAAACTATTTCACTTGATTTAAAGGAGTATTTCGACAATTTAGTGTTGCACGAAATTGAAAAAATATAAGCAGCAGATGCAGAGATATTCTAACTTTGATGCCTGCTTGGTATTCCTATTTCTTTTTTAAATTTGTTTAGAAAATAACAATAAGGTAAAAACATGAAGTAAGTGGTATAAAATCAGCAAGGAGATATTACAGATAGGTATATCATTTGATGGTTTTCATGTTGAACATTTATATATATCTAGTGTTACAATTGCAGGATTTAAAGCATTAGATTTCCTTTTAGAACTTCGGAGTAGTTCACATATTTTCTCTCGTGTCGACGCAAGTCGAGCTTTCAAGGCCGATTTCTCAGAGGCAAACCTCCATCATATCTGGGACATTTGCTGGATGAAGGCCAATATCAGCAAAGGGAGGTATTATAAAGACTTCTGCAGCTAGCTGTAGTAAAAAAAAAATCGCCCACCATCTCTCTTCATGCAATTTGAGCAGGTCGCCCACCCTGCAGAGGAACTCTTTCATGAATGCATCTCAACAGAAGTAGTAGTAGTAGATTGCTGAAGCAGACGGCATGCTAAACACAGGTCACACCAAGAAGTCAGAGCGGAGGAGGTTTTTTCCTATCCCAGAATTCCTCACAACCCACTCACACATCCTACAGTGACAGCCATCAAGTTCAGCTGACAGGGGGGGGGTGGGGGGTTTGAGGGAAAGTGTAGAAGAGGGTTTGAAAGGGATGACAGAGTTGAATCCTCCCTTAGGAAAAGATTTATACAGAGAAAAAGGAAAAAATGGAGGAGGAGACGGTTTAATGTGTTAATAAATGGTTTGTGTAAAGTAATTAGTTCATGTATTGGTGCTAATTGTTCTGGGAAATTACAGTGATGTTAAAAATGGCGAACAATTATTTCTATTGTCTCTAAAACAAGACCCAAATTGTTGTTTTCACATGCTCTGCCGGGGGGAAAGAGAGGAATAAAAAAACAAACAAAGGAATAAATGAGTGATGATGTCTCCCAGCTTTGAGAGACCCCTCGGGAGCCGCTCACCAATCCTTAATTCCATCTCCCAAAAAAGACTTTCCTATTTTTACCCCGCACCGCGATGATCCCCAGAGGGAAAGCACCCGCTCCGGGCCGTTTGGTTTTCCCGCAGATATGTCGTCCCTCAAGAAAAACCCAAAATAAACACGCGGAAAACCACAAGGATACATTTGGCTGCTTGTGCGGAAAAGCTTGGAGACTCCGTGATTGCGCTCTCACATACTTCTTCTACAAAAAAAAGAGAAAAAAGAAAGATAGCTGGGAGGCAGCGAGTCAGAGATGAGGGGAATAAACACAGGAATGGAGAAAGTTGGGAACAGATGGATGACATAAAAAGGAAAACAGGGGCTGATGGGGGAACGTGAGGACTCTTGTCAAAAGTTTGCAACACAAGTCTACACTGGGAAAGTACACATTTTAAAAACGATCAAAAATAATAAAGTCTGATGTCCTTTGGGAACTGCTCTGAGGCTGAAACCCATGAACATCACATAATGTGTCTTGGTATTGATTAGTTACATTTGTGACCCTGCAAAAGGTTAATCTTTCAATACTGGTGCCAGAACACGATCTGTTTCCTCATTTCATTGGATGAATTCCATCGCCCGTTTCTGGAAAACTGAAGAAAGGTGCTTCATATCAAACTAAAAATATGCCCTCCTGCAGTGTATTTCTGAATTCCTGTTTATGACCTTTGATCTGCTGTAAATGTGCCTTGGCAGGAAATCACCACAATGACACACATATGAGGGGCTTTAGGACAAGAGGAAGAGCTGGGATGAATTTGTGATTCACAAACAAAACGTTGGTTGGAACTGAATGTCGATGGTGTGAGAGTTGAAGGATGGAAGCACTCAACTGAGGAAAAAGAGAAAATAACGACATTTTGGTAAGTAAAAAAATATGTTTACTGTATGGTATGAATTCCTCCATCTGTCGGCTCCACCCAAAACTTGAACTTCTCTACCCAAGAGAGCAAAATGTAGCTTAATGCCAGACCGCTTAAACTGCATGCAGAGGAATGAAGCGCTATACTGAAAAAAATCGTACTAAAAACAGATTAAATTGATATGTAGTGTAAATGTGTTTTGATATCCTAAACCAAAGTTGATACTTTCACTGTGCTGAGGAAAGTTTTTAGATTTTAGAATTGGGAAAGGCGTAAGAATCAATGAAGAAAGCACCGGGATTTATAGTCAAACAATATCTTTATCAACTAGTATTTTTTGGAACTTCTGGGAACCTATTAATGTTCCCTGTTGGACACCAAGTTCATGTTTAGGGCAAGTAGATAAGGCCTAAAGCAAGAAGATGATAATCTTATCATCTAAAGTGAATCAATAATCTTTTTTTACATCATGGTTAGTAACACGTAGACACATGTAGAGCAGGGGGGAACAGATGTTTATTCTTATCACTGTACTGTTCTTAGTACTCCCCTTTCAGATTGTATGATTCAAACTGGACCAACGCATCATCAGACTGTTTGGTTTCCTTACTGACTTTATCTCCCTTTGTGAGTCACAGGATTGAAGCTGAAGACCCTCATATGTATAGGTAGAAATGATGTAATAAATCAAGAGGAAAACATGAAATATAATGCTTACATCTTTACGAAAATGTAGTGTTTTTGCATAGATAGGTAGCCTAACGTCATTTAAAGTAACTACTGTATATCAAAGTTATTAAAGAGCAATAGAACAGAAAGATGATGACCTCAGGGCAGAGTCCTGCATCGGGTCGGGTACCCGCGGGTGACCTTTCCAGGTTCGGTTCTGGGTAAAACAAAGATGATGCGGGTCGGGTCGCGGGTCTTGCATAATAAATATATTAAAATAATAATAATTTAGTTTAATGTTTAAATCCTCAGACCTCTCCCCCTCGGGACCACGCATTATCATAACCTCCAATCTGCTGCTGAGCGTGCCACATTCGAAATGGCTGAGGTGAAGCTCTCTAGCGGAGAATACAGCATTGTCAATAACTCTTCCTCAAGAGCGAAATCCAACGTCTGGGAGGCTTTTGGTGTCATCCTAGACGGAGAAAAGAACCAACATCCCATGCTTTTTGAGACAAATATGCAACTGCGTGTGTTAATAATTGCACGTTTTCACTGCTCATATATATATATATATATATATATATATATATATATATGCGGGTTCGGGTCGGGTTGCGGATCTTGTGCCGACGGGTCGGGTCGGGTTGCGGAACTAATTGGCAATATGTGCGGGCAGCGGAGCGGGTTCGGTATTGCACGTCTCGGGTGCAGGCCGGGAGCGGGTCTTGACAATCAGACCCGTGCAGGACTCTGCCTCAGGAGCCGAACATTTTTAACTATTGGGAGGCAACAAAAACCGCAGTTCCTCAAATGGCCACTTGAGGTTGACTCGAGAACCTCGCGTTAAAATACTCACCTATGGAAAAGAACCCATTCATAATTTTTGGTTCCACTTCAATCCAAGTTGCTAGCAAGCTGAACCGACACTAGAAGGTGGAGTCAGAACAAGGCAGAAAACGGATTGGTCGGAGGGAATCGTAACTTTGCAACGTAGGATATCCTGCATAAATGGCCATTTGTCAAGGGCACAGCTATCGTTAATAGCGACCTCTTTCTTTTCATATAAACAAGGACTTTGAAAAAATTGGCAGCCTGCAGAACTAGATTCAAGATTCAAAGATTTGTTGTCATATCATATCCACAAATACGGTGTAGTTATGCAATGCATGAAAACTTAGGTCACAGGCAGGGACGGATTGTCCATCGGGACGTTCGGGACGATTCCCGATGGGCCGTTACTGAAGTGGGCCGGTCGGACGATGTGGGCCGGTCGGATAAGTCAGTAGTGCCCCCCCCCCGTTGACAATTTACTAGCGGTAATTACTTGCGATACCGAGGTGGGCCGGCCCGGCGGTTATGAAGTGGGCCGGTCGGACGACGTGGGCCGGTCGGAGAAGTCACTAGCACCCCCCAGTCCGTCCCTGGTCACAGGTTCCTTAACAGTGCAATTACAAGACATACATTTTTTGTAAAATGAAATGAAATAAATAAATAATAAAGATAGTGCAAGTTCAGGTGTTTAACAGTGTTATGGCCTGTGGGATGAAACTGTCCCTGAGTCTGGTGGTTTTAGTCCGGATGCTGCCGTAACGCCTGCCAGACGGCAGCAGACAGAACAGTTTGTGGCTGGGGTGATGGGGGTCTTTGATCATCCTGAGGGCTTTCCTCCTGAGCCGCTGGGAGTAAAGGTCCTCCGTGGATGGCAGCTCCGTCCTGGTGATGTGCTGTGCAGTTTTCACCACCCTCTGTAAAGCCTTACGATTGAGGGCGGTAGCTGCCGTACCAGGCCGCGATGCAGCCGGTCAACTACATAGTAAACTAGGGTAGAGTCAACAAAGTTGAGATGTTTGATGAAAGGATTCAGAGAACCATATTAAAGATGACGCCACAGCGGTTTCACATTCATTTTGGCAGGTGAGAATCCCGCCTATACTGTATCAATAGCCACCCACATTTTCTTTATCTAATTGGCCCAGTTTTTTTAATAATGACAGCCTACAAAACCACGACCTCCTGTTGTGTTCGGGTCAAATCTGACCGATTTACTACTTTCATCGATCATAACTTTTTTGTTTTACATTCGATTGCATTAAGGCTTTATGATATCCTTCACAGTAGACATTTGAACATATAAAATTGCTGATCACCACTTTCATTGAATTTTGGATGATTTAGTCAACTGTGTAACACCCATGGTGTTCCCGGTCAAAAATGACCGCCATTAAGAAAAGGAATTAGAAACCATCCGGATCAGATAAAAAAAGGACCGGTCAAATTTGACCGCGAACACCAAAGTAAGGGGGGGGGGAACAAACACAACAGGAGGGTTAAAATTGACTAAGTCCGATCAGCTGAGAGTCTTGACCAAAATGTGCGTGTGGGCGGGGGGAGCATACGTTACATGATTGTTTTGCTTTCAGTAGGTCTGCGTAATAAGTCCCAATTAAGGCATTTCAGAAACCTGTTATGACAAGGCTTCCTCGCTCACTCCTATATAACAAGTGAGTGAGCTGAGCTTTTTTCCCTCATTCCCATACTAATGCCTCCACCTGCTGCTGTGTGTCACTCTGCTGCCGTAGTTTACTTTACTTCTTGTGTTACCCTGGTTATTTTGACTTTCTCACCCCTGCCATAGTTTGTTCTGACTTAGCTTGGCTTTTTCCTTAAGTGTCGGATTTATTTTAAAACAAGTGGTGAGTCATTTTGGTTTCATTGTCACTTGAGGAGGAGGAGGAAAGGGAGAAAGAGAAGTCAGGGAGCGGAGGAGGAGTGTCTGGGGTTTGGTCGCGGCCCCTTGTGGTAATATTTAATAACAAACATTAAAAATACCGCAGAAATCCTTCACCACATTCCCACGGTCCGACTGGCCGAACACACACACACATGTTCACATAAGAATGCAACCACACACACAGACACATACACACAAACACAAACACACTCATGCCCCGTATACATACCGATGAGACTTTCTATCTATCTCACTTGCACCAGTACACAAACGTACACAGATGCATGAATCACTTGTAGGGTCACGTACTGTAAACCTCCAAACAGAGAGGCACACCCACACACTCATATGCATTTCAACAACCCAGTCTCACGGCATTTTGTGTTATAGTCACAACATTTAATCTATTGATTCGTGTTCACCAACACGATTTTCCCCTTTTTTTCGTGTCACACAGAACGATTTTAAAAGCAATGTATTTCTATTGGTAGTATGTTTCGTGCCTGCACCACGTCTTTTTGTCCGGTCTTGGAAGACCGGAAGCTGTGTGGTTCATAAAAACATGTACTCAATATCAAGCCACGATAATTGTTTTTATTGTAAATCGTATAATGTCGGACTCTTTTTGCCGTCCGTGAGTAAAATAAATGGGCCTCAGAGCCTCAGAATACTGAAATCTGTATTTTTTAAATATTTATTTGTTTAATTCTATAATCTCTGGCCTTTTTGCCATTCCTCAGGAACTGAATTTCAAAATAAAGTCACCGGAAACAGACGTAGTCCTATAAGGGCGATACACAGCCACTGAACTGATAACCCAAGATCCTCAGCTATGGTTTAAGCTCGGTGATTGGATGTTTTAGCCGCAATGCACTTTGGGATATGGTGTTTATGCGATATGAAATCCGAAAAACATTTACAAAAAAGAAAATAGTACTTTAATCCGAGTGTGCTTGCTTTTCTCTTTGGAAGTCATCACATAACGGCATTGTAATACACGGTTCAGCTGCATTAAATATTACACATCTGCCGTCTTTATTTATAGAGCTCTGATTAGAAGACCTTTGGGCAAACTGGAAGAACTGCCACCGAAACGGAATATGTGATCATAAATGTATCAGCAATTAAACAACATCTTCAATTTCTCTTCACACAATACGTCTCCTTGCAGTATCAACACTAATTCGGCTGACTTTTACATTTGATCCAATTGGTAAAAGGCTATATTTACACCATAACGGTGCACAGCTGATAGACAGGGACTTGTAGTTTTTAAAGATATTACTGATTTTCTTTGAATATAAGAATGTAAATACTGAGTTGAGAGAATAGTCAGGGGTTTTGGGTGATGGGAGACACTATCTATGGAATCAGAATTTCAATAGCTTACCATTAAATGACGGATATACCTTTCTGTCTATGATGTTGTACAAATCAGATATTAATGTGTAGAAGTAAAACTTGTGAAATAATATAGCAATATCCTGTAAAATCATGTGAAAACATGAATAAAACTACACATCTTCAGATGTTATACATACATAAGTGGCCTACACTAATAATACAAAGTTATTATGGCATTGTATGCTGTGTGTACCTTATTTGTAACATCTTCAGACCTTTCCAGCTCCTCAACAATTGCCTGTCTTTGACTTTAGCAGGTGTAGGTTAAAATATCAAAAAAATACATGTGTGGATAACAAAATACATCCGTCATGAACTAAGCTGGAAACTTATACTGGAAAGTATAATTTATTGTGATAACACTGTAAACTTGACAGTGTTAACTCTGAAAGGGATGTGCAAAATAGCCATTATATACAGTTTTTAATTAACGAATGTATTGTAATTGTAAGTAATGAATATACTTTATACGGATCTGCAGATAAATGTTTAGTCTTCTCAAGCACCAACTATCAAATATCTCTCCTGATTGTTGGCACTTGACAATCACCTTCCCTGAATTTTACTCAGGTGTAACTAAAGTCTGCTTTCAGGGTTGTTTATATTTCACATCATTAATCAGAATCTGCAAAGTAACTAAAATAAGTGTAGTGGAGTAAAAGTACCAGGTTAATCTCTGAATTGTAGTGGAGTAGGATTACAAAGAATGAATGAGCTGTCATGTGGGTATATAATGCTGCCCATTATGGACACAAGCAATTTTCACCCATTTATTAATTATATGTTTTAAATTTGATAACACCAATGTGTTTCCTATCCCTAAACCTCCAGGGATGTACACAATGTAATACTGGCAACTTCTAATTGTGGGAAAAACGTCTTTTAAAACAAAAATTCCCAGTAGAGACATGCCAGAGTACATGTTGCGAAACACAATAGCCAGCATGTGTAGTTCTGGTGGGGGGGGCTGGACCCGTTCGAGTCCAGTTTTGGATAGTCTGCCGTGGGTTTCATTCCATTTCAAAGAGCTGTTTGACGCTCTGTGTAACCTTGGCACACTGCCACTCCAACATCCAATCCCAGAGCTTGAAGATTAATCCCGGGGTCTGTCAAGCAACGGGACTGTAGTTCCAAACGATAGTTGAGGATTATGGGTAGTGTAGTGTCTTCGGCCATTCTAAACTCCGAAATGTTTTTTGGATTTCATATCGCATTAACACCATATCCCAACGTGCATTGCGGCTAAAACATCCAATCACCGAGCTTCAACCATAGCTGAGGATCTTGGGTTATCAGTTCAGTGGGTGTGTATCGCAATGATGCTCGAAATGTCCCTTATAGGCCTGTTTCCGGTGAATTTATTTTGAAATTCAGTTCCTGACGGACGGCCAAAAACCCAGAGATTATAGAATCAAACAAATAAATAAAAACAAGGATAATTGTGTGTTATTGTTGAGTAAATATCGGTGTGTTATTTAGAAAAGAATAACAAATTAGAAGGAAAACAGATTTAAAAAATACAGATTTCAGTATTCTGAGGCTCTGAGCCCCATTTCTTTTCCTCACGGACGGCAAAAAAAAGTCCAACATTATACGGTTTACAACACACACACACACACACACACACACACACACACACACACACA
>CALSBZ010044417.1:340316-365233 GCA_943591055.1 Gobionotothen gibberifrons | reverse complement strand
AAAAAACAGATGCTCTACTTGTTAAATGTCTTTGAATGGGAGAGTGTGTGTGTGTTTGTGTGTGTTCACCGCTAGTTCCCTCACTCCTATTTGTTTTACAGTCAGAAGCCAATCGATGATTATCACCTATTAAACTACTATTTAGTGTTATTATTACAACCCCGACTCTAGCGTGTGTGTGTGTGTGTGTGCATGTGTGTGTGTGCATGTGTGTGTGTGTGTGTTCGTCATGTCGCCAGTGGCTTTCTGACCTCGTCTCGAGGTTTGGTGATCCCTGCCAGAGATTCCTTTCCATCCTTCCCTCCCCTCCATGTTTCACATGTGCGTCAGCAGTGTTACCGCAGCCTCTCTGCCTCTCTGTAACCCCATGATGTCCTTGTTTCAAACACCCCACCCTCTTGTTTTCACCCACCACCTCCGTCCTCTTCCTCACGATCTTTCTATCTCTTTCTTTCTCAATGAGCCCCCTCTTTCCTATTTTGTATCCCCCTCCTTTCTTCCAGTTTCATAATCACAACTCTGTTATTTATACAATGAGTTCAGGAGTTGAGCAATTCTCCAAAAGCATGTACAAAAAAAACGAATGAGATGTCTAAATAATCATAAACCCACCATTGAATCTATCATAACCAGCACATGTTGTGCAGCCAACAAACCCACAGAGTTTGATTTGAGTAGCAAATCTGTCAAGTTGAATGGGGAAATACTTCACGCATGTTGTCAGGACATTTAAAATATTAAATTTGTATGTACTACTGCAGCAATAATAACATTGTGTCATGTGGCTGGAATCAGATGTTGGAAGAAGCATAGAGAAAACATATGGTATGGGCATACAGCGTGGGAAAATGTATGCTCTTTATAATCTTAATTTGTACGTTAACCATGGGTCACCAGAGACCCAGAGAATGACCCCCCCGACTTAAGCTGCTTTCACATTAACAGTGGTGAACAGCTCTGCACTGACATTGATGTTGTGTTTCTATGAAGAGAGTGTTAGCATGCTAACTAGCGGAAGGCGGAAGCGCTACACACGATGTCGGGCTGCACTCAAAACTGTATTTCTACATCCACATCATTTAACACAGACCTTTCAACGAGCAAACAATCAGGTGACAGCTGTTTGCTCACCTCTCAGTGAGCATACAGTATAGAAAATCCTGTTTCATGTCAGTGCAGTTTTAGTTGTGCAGAGCATTTTTGTTTTCAGGAGCTCCAACAAGCCGTTTAGGACAGAGAGTGAATACACATACTATACAGAGATGCTGAGAAACCAATGTGAGTTTGGAAAATTGCACAATATAAATCTATTTTAGTAGACCTCAACAATGGAATTATGATCAGTAGAAATGGCCATGACATGGGACCTTTAAAACCAGCAGCATCTGCATCAGATAACAACTGACATCTGCTCAGCTGGGAATCATTTGACAGAGACAAACAAACAATCCTCTATTCACAAACATTTAAACAGTTGATCATTATTAACACATACGGTCGTCTGCCTCTGTTTCACAGCTTCAGCAAACGGCCTGTATAAAGTGTCACCAGCAAGCAACATGAGGAATGAGTCCTGTGTGTGGGGCCACTGTGTGCTGTACATTATGTTTAGTGTGTGAAAATGGCAAGCAATAGTGTACAAGCCTGATTTACTGTGAGCAACAGGAGGCATAATATCACCTGATATTGAAGAACTCCTTCTCCATTTGTCTGCTGCAACAGCTGTGGATGTTGGACGCTTGGCTGCAGGAACAAGAACCTTATTCAGTAAAACACTCCTCCTCTGCTGGGAAAGCTGCACAGCCCTGGGAAATTGTGATGAGAGGATGAGACAAGTGAGAAACACTGGAGCTGACTCCCTTCTGGGGTCGCAGCATTACGCATACACAGAAATACTGAAAATATACCCAACAAATATACTATTTACAACTTTTTAAGGAAATATTCAGCCATTGTTTTAACATTCAATTATACTTTTGGGCAGCAGGCAACCTCAGGGTCAGAAAGTTAAGTGAACATTAAAGGTCACCTATTTCCCAAAATCCAGTTCCCCATGTAGCGTTAGTCGTAATGGTCTTGGATCAATCAATGGTCTGCAGCATTTTAACTTGACCTTCTAGTTTCTGCTTAGATTGCAGGAAACCTGGACTGAGGTGCAACCAAAAATCTAACAAATCAGTTTTTACAACTTTTGCTAATGAACAGGAAAACAAGAAAAGTGCACTGGGAACATGCCTTAATACATTTTTTGTTTCGGTCTTTTCAGGGAATTTGTTGACAATATTAAAAACATAGATACTCCAGCCTTATCCTTTAACTTATGACTAGTAATGTTTTGGATTTTTCTGGATAGTAAAAGTGTCTCATTGTTGTACCAGTGGCTTTTACATCCTGAAAGTGAACAGAGATCTGGAGAAAATACAATACTTTGAAATGAAAGAATTCAAGGAAAATAATCAATGGCATTTAAAAACCAACATGTGTTACCCCTTTTGTTTAAGATGTGGGTTTCTAAAAATGCACAACATCCAGAGTATTTACAAAAAAAAAACAGCACTCGTGTTTCCCATGTGCCTTTTTAACTACTTTCAGGGGTATGGGAGCATCACAAAGTCCTGATTGGTCAGGATATACTGTAAACTCAGCGTCAGAGATGTTTCCCGACAACACTGCGAGCCGTTATTATGAAGGAATGTGACCGGAGCAGCACTTCAGACGCCTGGTTTTTCTGTGTCATCATCCATAACTGCATCTGTGTTTATATGAGTCAGGAGTGCCAGCGAGGTAATAGTCAATCAACGCACTGCAGCGCCAGTCATTAGCAACTGGTAGGTGGTCGGGGACGACGACGACGACATAATATAGGAAAAACAGTTATTACGAAACCGCAATGAGTGCAATGTAGTGGCTGTGTCGATTAAGTTTATTTCAAGCCTGAGAACACAGTCATCCAACCATGAGGAGCTGCGGCGAGAACATGAACAACAGGAAAATACTCACTTCATTTACAGCATTTAAGACCTTTTTATAATGAGCATTTACTTATTGCAAAAACATCAGCTTACAAAAACGTCATTAAAGTGGCTATTTTTAATCCTGTATCTTTCCAGGAAGCCCACAGAAATGCATGTGAGGCGTCTCCTGCAGGGTCACATGGAGGAAATGCTCCTAATGATGTTTGGATGACTCTCATCACAGACAGAGATCCTCCTGTATATCCAGACCTGGGTCATGCAGGGGTTTGCTAAAAACTCTCAGACGTTTAATTCACGCTGTCTGGTTGAACAGGGTTTGTCATAACTCTGACAAATCAGGAAATGTCCATATTTGTCAACAATCACTAACTTGGGTTATTCTGTGTCAAGAAGGATGGGTGGGGGTCAAACACCTGGAGGAAAGTGAATGCAACGGCCTCCATGCAATATCACTTTGTCGGTTGTTGAAAGTCTCATATTTATTTTTCCTGGTTGTTGCTAAGAGGTGAGCATTTTTGAGTTTGGGTTGTCAGTCACAGGAACTATTGCCAGGAAATGTTCAATTTGAAGAAAGATGTATTTAAAAAAAATCAAAATCAATGCAACGTTGCACAACAATACTCTAATAAATAAAAGAGGAAAAAGGCTCCCCAAAAGAAATATAAATGTGGGGAGATGTGTCAGTCTACTTTGATGCTTTTTAGAATTGTTGAGGTATCCAGTGTTTTGCCAACAACAAATGATGGACATAAAAGAGTAAAATATGTTCGGATTTAGCTTAGGACCTCACAGGAGGGGTCCTGGCCCTTCAGGTTGAGAGCCACTGCCATACACAAACAGTATTTTATATTAACTCCAGACTGGGAATTTGCTCTTTCTGTTCTTGGCATTAAGCGCCTGTACTTTAGTTTGACCTCAGACCAGCCTGGATTGTATGAAACTGGCTGGAATGGTGAACAATGGGCCAAGGAAGAACCCATTACATTTCAATCACACGCTTTATTTTTTACTTATGGAAACATAGTTGTCAAACTGCCTTCCACTGCTGCATTCCTCCACAGCTTTTGGGGAAGTATTTGAGATTAAACAGCTAAAACTATTCAAGTAAAACAGGGGTGGTGAAACTCATTTTGTATGGACATGCATACTCACATTCATTCTAGAGGTCTATCAGCGGCTCGGGACTTCAACAGCATCTTGACGCCCTCTACTGACCAAACATGAACTAGCACCAAGTTCAAACAAACTGTAAATATACATTAATTATAATCAGCAATACGGTTACAAACTACTTATAGGCCAATGTGTCTGTGATGAATAATGTCTAACCTTTTTTGTTACTAATTAAAGAGAAATTACTTTTTCTTCCCCAGAATAGTTTTTACTAATAAGTATGAAAACCCCCGGACCTTATTAGTATAAAGACGTATAATTTTACATTAGGGGGCTTTATTTTTTTCATATGCCTGTATACCTTAGTCTTTTCACCCTCAGTTTGAAACCAGAGCCCAGTCTGCTCTGATTGGTCAGCTGGCCGGCTCTGTTGTGATTGGTCAACCGCTTAGCCAATAGAAGCGTGAATGTTCCATAGTGATGTCACTATGTTACAGAAGTAAAGTCCAATGTAGGTGTTTCGGGAGTGAACTCTGCGATTTTACACGCACAAAAAACGATATAACACAGTACAGGAAAAGGAAAAAATCCATAAACCTTTCCCAATTTTTTTTTTAATACATTAAAACAATATAGTGAAAATAGGTATTTGTATTTATTAAATATAACTGCTTGCTTTCAAAGAAATCAAGCAATTACATTCACTTTCTCTAAAATATATGTGTCTCTTTACCAGCAACCCGACAGACCTTGAAAAAAGAGAAGCAGGAACACAAGGGGTGTTTTGCATCATTATGTACAGCTGTTTTATTTGTGATTTCCCCAAAGCATTATCAGTATTTTACTACATACAATGCATGTAAACAAAGTACAATGGATCAACTTTAAAGACAAGAAGAGCAAAAAAAGAAAAGAAAAGAGCGACACGAAAAAAAACAGGCGGTGATTTTGACCACGAAGAGAGACATTGTACTGCATGTATAACACTAGTTATTTTATATATAGGGTTACTGATGCCATGGCAACTGTTTGCTGTATGTTGAAAAGACCTGCACTGAGGTCGGGTGAGCTTTACTGCATAGTGGTGTGCGTGTGTGAAGGTCAAAGGTTCTTATCTTGGGACATAACTATAGTTTTTTCTTATTGTTCTGCCGAATAATGAGTTTAGTTCATTCTGTGGGAGGCCAGTCTGCTGGGAAAGAAAACGCTTAAATTAAGTCAAATAAAAGAAAATCATTTCATTAGAAAAAGTAAGATTTGTACTTTACAATTGGGCTATAAATACCAACTTAAACAAATAATCAACCAAGGGGAATACATTAATGAATAAACCAGCAGAAAAAGTCAGGACAAGCCCCTCCCACAATGAATACAATCGATGCAACAATTGTAATAACCGACAAATATGTGGATATGAAGAGAGGAAAAGGATCCGCTGCGGAAACTAAATGAGACGGTCAGCAATACAAAGACGGAGGGTCCTGTATTCTGGATTAAACCCCCTGATATTGTCCCAAAATAAGGCTGTGGGTTCTAGGCACACCAAGGTACAACTGAGCTGAGCAATATATTAATGTTTGCTTTTTTGAACTTTCTGTATGAATTTTAAATGTATATCTACTGACCTGGCTACCCCAGGACTTGCTCTAGAATATATTTTTATATATTTATTTTTTAAAGATGATTATTTTTGCTGAGTATTACGAGAAAAAAGCACAAATGCATCATTGGCAAAGAACTGCTGGTGAAGGAGAAAGAAGTGACTTTTTTTTTGTCAGTATGAGTCTGTGTTTGGCTGTGAGACTTTAAGTGCATGCGTGTGCGAGTATGAGCAAGCACATATTTAAAGAGGTAGCAGAGAAATACGATCAGAGCGAATTACTTCCTATCTATGCAACTGCTCTCCTCAGGTCCAAACACGGGCCACCATTTTTACTCAAAATGACTAAAAGTACTGATTTTCCGCGGTACGTTAAATGTTAGTGATAATCAACACAGAGATGCAATAAAAGACTTGCATCACTAAATATCTAATACTCCAAAGAAAACTTGTTTTACTTCCTATGAGCTGAAACGTGATTAAAGAGTCGACAAAGAGTGTTCACTAAAGGCGTAGTGTGTCTTTCACAGCATTTTATTTTGAAGGCCTGGTTACCTGAAAGCTGAGTGAGTGCAGCGAACAAACGAAGGATGAGAGTTAGAAGAAGGCTGAGGTTACACACTATTTGGATCTAGGACATCTAAATTAGGATCCCAATGCTATAAACCCTTATCAGACGTTAAGAGGAAAGCCACAGCGGGAGACGAACACAACAGGGAACCTGCGAAAGCAAAGCCAAGCAGAGGGAGACACTTTGTACATGTTAGATGTTAGGAAAGAGCTGTTTTAAAAGTCTAACTACCACTCCCCTTATCAGAGTCAGACGGATCAACTCCAAGACGTCTGTCCCTGTCTCTGAACTGTTGTATAAAGCTGAAGAAAAGACTGATCGAGAAGTCTGTCACTGTGAATCTAGCACTTTAACTGTATACAAAAATAACTGTCTGCTGGACTGAAGGAGCAGCAGCTGCCTCTTGACTCTCGGAGCCCAGTTTCCCTCTAAATTGTCCAACCACTAGCGTTTGACATCCACCATGGCCTCTGGTTTAATGCTACATTCACATAGCAGGCTTTAAGCTAAAGTGACTTACAACTGGTGGATCAAGGATTCTCTAAATTAGCCTGCTTGCTAAACCTTAGCTCGCAGAGTCTTTTTGGTTTTAACTGCTTATATTGAGAACAACTTGGGTCGTAGCAGCACACTTGGCATTTATTGAATGAACACTTGAAAAATAAATGCCAAGTATGCTACTACGACCCTTTCAATGATTGACACCTTTGCCATTTGCCTTTTTTTTTTTACTTAGAGTTTAGCTGCATTCACATGTCGGAGGCGCTTCCCATCGCTCAAAATGTCCAAAGTTACAATTATGTAAACTTGACTGTTTATCGCTGAACATTCAAAGCACAACCAATCCGATGACTAGCTAGCAATGGATGTAACAATACAAACATCACCTGACAAACTGTTTTCACCGCAAGGCTCTGTGCCCGACCTCGAGTTAGCATATCATGTGAATGCAGTTTGAGAAGAAAATGCGCAAATACATTTACGCTAAAATATATATTTTTACGTTTGTTGCGGTTTATTTAAAACAAACATTGAACATTTTAGATATTGTTCACTGCTCAAAATAACGGAGGTTCTTTTAGCTGCTATGTGAACGTTGGTCTCAAGCCACATTGCCACACTTCAGTGACAAAGTGATTGTAATGAGGTCTCCAATAAACTGACTCCAAAGATGTGTAGGCTTATGTTGAGATATGAGGTATAAAAAAATCCAGCATTTGAAAACAGAGGAATCTAATGTACATATACACAAAAAAAACCTTCTTAATTACTGTAAAAAAAAAAAAAGTTGCTTTATCACAAACACAATCATGCTGCGACAAAAATATATATATGTCTGAATATATATATGTGCGGAGAAGGAGAGGTAGTATGTTGGGTTAAACACCAAGCCAAAGCTTAGCAGAGCGTCATCGGTATAGAGTCGGATAGAGAAAACACAGAGATCTCGTGAGTAAAGCAGAAAAACGGTTAACATGTAGAAACATTGGGATCCACTGGTATACTGACTGGTTTACTGGCAACTAGTTTACTGTACGTTTGCAATAAAAACTGAGGAGAGTTCTGGCATGTTTGTGTGAGTGTGTGTATGTTTGGTTCCCTTAAAGGCTGATGTGAAGAAGTCATCCTGTAAAATATTGAGGTATCTGTTAAATGTATCCAGCTGAGTGAGGTTTCTGAAAGTAAGGCTACTGAGGTGGAGCTGACCTGGGTTGAGAGGGGAGAGAGCATCAGCTACAATACTCACATTAGCCATTAGTGAACAAAAACTGTCATGTACAACCGTTACAAATGTAGTATTCCATTGTAATGTCGAACCACAGCGGAGCAAAGCTAAATAACTGATGTTTTTTTGTAATGGATTTCGTATTTGCTTTCACTTTTTTTTTTTTTAAGTCTAAAATTCCAAGAGCTGAAATGCGAGAAATAGTCAGAAAATGAATGTCACACTTTGGGTTACGGAGGCGACTTTCCCTCAGTCGCTGCTGCCTGTAGAACACGTCACTACATCTGTAGATTCTCATTTTTAAAAATAATTGTATCTCCTAACATCTTCTGTACAGATTCTACACAGTCTTCTGGAGGTCCAATACCAACGTTTTCTGGGGTCCGATTTCTACAGTCTGTTTTTTTTTTTCACAGTTTGAAAGTGACACGTCCAATTCCAAAGCAGCTAAATCTCCCATCAGCCCTTGGTGCACCACCGTTTTTTCTTTTTCTTTTTATACCAAAAGCAGAGCCTGAGTGGCTGCTGAGTTAAAGCTATGAAGAGTAATCCTGCTCTGATTGGCTATTGCAGAAGAAGAGGTGGTTAGATGGTTGGGTGGCGGATGAGGAGGCACGCCCATGCTGCTGCTAAAACAGTTGGCCATTGGCTAATTCCTGGATCAGTCATTTGAGGCAGTGTTAGTTCATGATCACTTGATTGTGTTTGACATGCTGCTTCTGGAAAGCGCATGTCTGTTTGTTTTTTTCAGAGCCGGGGATCTGCCTTTTTCTTTGTCAATGGAACGATTGTTTCTCCTCTGTGTGTTTGTTCCTCTTGGGTGGAGATCCAGGTGGTTCTATTCGTATTCCACAAGCAAAAGGAACAAGAATGAGTCCGTTCCCTCTCCAACTAATTCGTATGAAGTTGCTTGAAATCCAATTGTTCACTTTGCAGTAGGAAAAAGGCTCCAGAAGTCCACCGGGCTCCAGCACAGCAAGCCAAAGCGCTAGCAAGGAAACGCTGACACACAATAAAATTGACAATCTTGAAAATAAAATAAAGAGAAAACAAACAAACAGATTTTCACCAAAATGAAATGGATATACTGTATAATTGTCAAAAGCTTATCGATAGACTTTAGAAACAGAGAAAGAGAAAAGATGTACATCCATAAGCTCGGAATGGACAGAGCGGACGCCTCCTGGTGAGGACGCACTGAGCTGTTAGGAGTCTTTTAGAAAGGCTGCCGGATGGTGCGACGAGACTCAGCCAGTCCGAATGATCGACACCTCCACCACTGGGAATGTTCGGCTACATGAACCCTTTAAATTATTACACGTCGGATTTCGTCTGAGTCCCATCATCGCATTCATAAGAGCATCATCAGGAGTCAGGACAGGGTTGGACCAATGCTGGACACCTATTATTACTATTCATTATTATAAGAACTGCACAATTCATTTGAATTGTATCAAAGACGGAACTTGCACTTGTGCAATATTCAAATTGAAAGATGCACAATAGGAGATAATAACACATGTTTGTTTGTTTCGGATCCTCTATTAAAATTACACAAAGCTTCTTCTTAAAATATATATAAGACAATTATTTAGCAAAAATGATCAATCCCTCCAATACCGTGAATCATATTGCAATTAAAATATTAGTCAAAGTAATCGCAAGTATTCTTTTCTCCAAATGGTGCACCCCATGCTGAAAATTATAAGCGTAACACTTTCTATGAGGCCATGCGTTATGACATCATTCAAATATGTTATAAACTTTTTATAGCACTATAGTTAAAGACCTCAAACATATTCAATCATACAAAATAAACATTTGTATGATGACTTAAGGCCAAGCATCATGATACTTTATATTTGTCACTCCTATAGTTGTAAAACTTTTTTGCGTTATGCATTATTATCACTGCTATATATATACATATTGTGCATTATAACAGTGACTATAATGCATAATATAAAAAAAAGTATAAAGTATTACAACTCTGGGAATAAAGATACATGACACAAGTGATTATAAGGTTGTATGATACTTGACCTTATAAGTCATTATAACATGTTCTTAAGTTGATATTGTTTTAAAGCTTTAAGAATATTTATAAGGCCAATAATAATGAGACAGTGCCATAAGCAGATTATAATGCATTTAAGGTATAGATAGGTATCATAGAAAGAATAAAAAACATCAGCTTTCTGGTCCAACCCGTGTCCAGCAGTCTTTTTTCAAACGCTCCGACCAGCTCAGTCACATGACCAGGATCTCCACCTCTGTCCATTCTAGTTGAATACAACATAAGAGTCCATCTCCTAATTGCATATAGTGCTGCATCTCCAGAGCATCTTGCCATCGACAGTTGAGTTCTCTTAGTATTTTGTCTACATTAATCTCTAACTATGTACAGATTTAGCAAGTGGTATTTACAGAGTTTGTCCACAAAGGGGTGATGCAGGCCTGCGAGAGAGGGTGAGCATGCACTGTGTCGAGAGAAATGATATGTAGTGATGTTTTAACATCCTAAACCTTCTGCTTCTGTGGCTGGTGTTGAAATTGATCGAAATGTGACCCAAAAAAAAAGAAGTATGGCGCTTGATTACGTGTTTCCTTATAAAAGGTCTCTGTTCAGCTGTACGTTTACAATGCTTCCTTCATCTTTACTTTTCCCTGAATAAAATTACCTTAAAGTGGACCTATCATGCTATATTTGAATAATATATTGTAGGGCCATACCTATATAAAACATGTCTGCAAAGTTTTTTCAAAATACCAAACAGATCATGCATTTTAGCCATGCCTCATTTCGCTCTATTTGCTCCTTTTTAGCCCTGTTTTTGCAAGGGCTGAATCTGTGAGAAGTCTTCTTCGCTGCTTTTGTGGCAGACTACAGCGCCACCTACAGGCCTGGCATATGTACTACAGCGTCTCCAGCGCTTTCGAACGGCAATGGCCGTGGCTGTCTCCTCCTGATAGGTGGAGAGTTGCCCATATAGGCGGAGCTCCTTGTTCCTGACGTCAGAGATATTTCAAATCTGTATCAGTCTGTATCAGATCCATTGCAGCCCCGTTTTTAGAGACTTTGGGTATGGAGGAAAAGAGAGAGGGTTGTGTTTTCTGACACTTGGTGAGTTCCCTGACACACCGGGGACACATATTCATGTATAAAAGACGTATAAAAGTGCATTTTGCATGATAGGTGCACTTTAAGGCTTATATAAATCACTGTTTTTCTTTTATTAATGTGGCCATTTAATGAGAAGACCAGCTTTAACAGTGATCTCTAATGGATTGTACAAACCATCTTAAGTTTTTCATGAACAGATAAGGAGTACAAATGTTGTAGTAATTGTTATTTCAAAAAACGTTTAGTTTACTTATACTGTTATGTAGTTCGATTAGAAGTCACAGTGATGCCTAGAGCTTCGAAAACGATCTCTGCCTTATGATTGTAAGCTAACGCCACACACACCATAAACACCAAGTACACAAAATCATCAGACAAACTTTTCCCTGAGGCAACAGCCGGTAAATCGGTTTCTGTCCAACTACCTGGCCCTAACTGTTTTAGCAGCAATCTAACCAGCCGAGTACACTTTTTTTTGGGGGATAATCTCTATCCACAATGTTTGTTTATGTCAGTCTACAAAATGCATGCACTCTCGGGTTAAAGCCTGCACGCACCCCCTTGTGGTCCATCAGGATTCTCATATACTGTACACACATCACAAAAATAAAAAAGGACTCCTCACACACTTCTCAGCGCTTTCTTATATGTGACGACACACACAGAACTGAGGAGGGGCCTTCAGATCCTCTACATTATACAACACTATTTGCTTCCACGGAAGCAACCTTGAATGCTCTCTTAAATATATATATATATTTATATATATATATATATATATATATATATATGCATATATATATATATTTATATATTCATATATATCAGCTTATACGTATCATTTATATTTATATAGCATTATACATACATTCTTGTTTTGTGAAATTCCCTTTGTCTTGTGAACAGGGAATTCCAACCGTAGCATATCCCTCCCTCCAGCTACCACACCTCCGTGACTCCAAATCCCACTTCTCTTGTCACCGTTACCACACTGAAACATTCCTACTGTAACTTCCTTTCTTTTCTCCAGCTGCACATACACAGAAACACAGCCTGTCTTAACCAAGCATTTTTTAAAGTTTTTCCACTATATTATCGTAAGCTAGCTGGCTGTGTTGATGTTTAATATATTTGGATATCTTTGCTGTCGATAAATCAACATAGCGATCTAGGTGTAGGAACATTGCTTGCGTATAATTTGTACCTAACAAGTGCCAGCGTGGTTAATAGATGTAAATCTGTGAATGTATTCCTCGCACTTGTTATGAGGATGAAGGTTATAAAGGGATGTGACCGTCACATCCGTCACGCTGTCAAAACAAAAAGAAAATGGCAGGAATCTAGCAGTGATGACCGGAAGGAAAGGAGGTGAGCAGAAAAAGGCGATATTTCATTTCAGTTTGCGAATTTCAGAGAGGATCAGGATGTCGATCTACTCCAGAGTCAGGATATCTGCCTGACATTTAATGTGGTACTGTGTACCAGAGGTTAAAATATAATCTGGTTATCCAAGGTGCTGCAAAAATGCAGAGCATATCCAGGTGTCTTAAATCCGTAAATCCGGAGCCTTGCCGCTCGAGGTCAGGTGACGATGAGGAGGAGGTGAAGGTGACCATCTACCTACGGGATTATCCATCCGTCTCCCTTGTGTCTATCAGAGCTGGGGTTCCGTCGGGGAAAAGAAGGCGGCAGGGGTCGGTATATCTTCCTGTGATGTGTGGTGAGTGTGTGTGTGTGTGTGTGTGAGCGGGCTTCCTCCACTGCTATGACACCTCGCTGCCAAACACTTCCAGCACCAGCGGGGTGAGCTGCATGCTGTGCTCGGGCTGGAAGGAGAGGGAGCGGTACTGCTTGGAGTGCTCCTCGTTCAGGCTGCGCAGGTCGGCCAGCTTCTGGATCATCTTGGCGTAGAGGAGGCGTCCGCCCGGGTGGTTCACCTGGATGTAGGCCTGCAGCGCCTCCGACAGGTGGTCCTGCAGCTGCTCGATGCGACCGTGGTCCTGGACTCCAGGGCGATCTACCCGTCAGGGGATGAAGAGGGGGCAGTGGAGGAAAATTGTGAGGGAGGTCCAAGAGGAAAGGAGGAAAGCAAGAGGAGAGAGGGAAGGGCACAGGGAGAAGGAAGAGGAAAGAAGGGTTCAGGTGGGGAGAGGGATGGATGGAAAGAGAACATCAGTCAGATCGTTGTGTTGATTTAGACTGTAGTGATCAAACTAATATTCTACATTCCTAATATATATATTAATAGTTTCATACTACTTGCAGAACTGCATTACAGTGGTGGCTGCGCAGGATTGTTTTCGACTCGTGAAATCAAAATTATTTGAAAAACGATAGATAATTTGCAAAATCCACATCCACATGTTATCTTATGAGAAGTCAGCATCAATCCAAATGTGTTGGCATTTGAACTTTCTCAATGATGCACGCACCTGTATTAATGGTTCGCCTAGCAGCAGCCATGTAGGACGTTTATCTAACAAAATAACAACAATCCCTTTCTACCACTTATTTTAAACTTCATCAAAAACATCAATGAGGATCACTGCCCTTGTTTCCTTTCTCTAAGAGGATGAGGGAACATATGTTTAAAACAAGGCCAAAAAAAAGTGTTCAAGCTTGTGGAAAATGTTGAGTTTCCAATAGCGAGTGTGCGTCATCTATTCTTGACGCAGCTTTCCTTCTCCATGGCCTCGTTCAATTATTACGTTAATTCACTGTTTTCAGCTGAAAAGCCCAATGAAGCACAAACAGCATAGATATGCGTCATTCCTTTCTAACACTGTGTTGTACCTTCATGTTTTTTCAGTATTGAAGACCTACACTGTTTGTACTCTCCTGACATAGTGTTGTTATTAGTCAATCTAGTAACACTCTCTCTTTAAAAAAAACACTGGAACACACAAGCAGTACCTGGGGAGAGCAGGCAGATGGCCATGAGCAGCACGTGTTCCTCCTCGTGCAGGTTGAGTTTCTTTAGACCAACTTGGAACTTCACCAGCGGCTCCAACAGATCCAGAGTGTGACCCGCTAACATGAAAAAGAACACAAACACACCGTTAGTGCTGCAAACATGAATTGTGCTTTTTTGTTGATTTATAAGTGAAAACACACTCTATACAGCAGTGGAGAATGTTTATTTTCCCATTGCGGACAGAGAGCATTGCTTCCTGCCCTGCATGTGTGAGTGAAATAGGACTGAGTGTGTTTAGCTGCTTTATTGCTTCCATGAAAATACCTGGAGTCAAAACCTCACAGTAATGTGCAAGTGTGCATAGAAAAGCAGCATGTGGGTGACGCTTGTAAGGGTGCGTTATATAAGGTGTGAGAAGAAAAAAGAAAAAAGGAATCACAGCTGTGTCATCAGCTTTAACGTTGAACACGCTTCTGTCCTTGAGACTGTGTACTTGCGTGCAAAGGAACCTTTTGCCAATTCAATGCTCAATGATGCAGCCTTGGTGGAAACATCGGGAGTGCTGGCTACACAAGGATGAAGTATGGAAGCCTATTTATGCCAATGTGTTGAAAGAAATGTTTTTATTGTAAAAGTCTTTATAATGAGAAACCTATAATGACTTAGTATCACACAATGATGAGAAACTTTCTTTTTGACACATTATTTTGTAATTGTTTCAAAATATAAGTCATTTTCTGAAATACTCTTTATTTATTCAGTTAAAGGTAGGGTAGGTAATTCACTTCAGAAACACTTTTTGTTATATTCCATGGAATGCTCTTAACATCCCGATAGCAATGAATATATTAAATGCTTTGACAATAAATACATTAAAAAAATGTCATCAGTGGAAGCCGTGGCGCTGTAAAAAGCACGACCAATTATTTTCACCGTTCCGGCTAAAATAACTGGATGGCCTACCTGCCTATCAGCCTTCCATCTGTGCACAAACTTATCTCGTGCCCTCATTGGTCATGTGCGCGTCCGTGTGTGTTGGAGGAGGGGCTCTGTAAGGAAGTCTGAAGGAAGGGGCAGATTTTTTTCGGTTGTGTACTTTCAAATTCTAGCACACTCGAGCTGGTTTCTCCATTCTTACCTACCCTACCTTTAACATAACTCATTATTTTGCAATTCTTGTTCATTATTTTGACACATGAGTTCTTATTTTAAGATACTTAAAGGTCACCTATCATGCTATTTTTAGCCAATAGCATAGGTCTCAGATATATAAAAATATATAAAAAACATGTCTATAAAGTGTTTTGGTCAAAATACCAAACAGATCACCCATTCTAGCCATGCCTCATATCCCTCTATTTCACTTCCTGTTTCAAAAGTGCTGATTTGGGGTATAAAGCTTTAAAAAAAGAAAGAAAATTGTTTTTTTTTTAAAAGGAGGGGGCTGAGCTCATGCGGGAGATTCTACTGGCCTACTGTCTAAACTAAATACTGCGGTGATGAAACACCATATCATGGATTATCAAGGATTATTTCTGAAACAGTATGGAGCTCAAAGGCTTTCTCTCTTGCCGGTTATACCACAAGGTGCGTTCCTTTTTATTTCCTGCTTCTTCACACACATGCTCTGTGCAGTACAGGTGAGTGTTAGCGATGCTAATGTAAACATGCACCGACCATATTACGTCCAAAACAGTCGGGCATTGATTCTGATAGCAACGTTTCTGATAGGGCCGTGGGTGTAAAGTCAGCCTACATTTCTAATATTACGTCATATCGGACGCAAATCTGAATCAGCTCTGTTGTAGCTCCGTTTTTAGAGATTTGGGTACGGAGGAAAAGAGAAAGGGTTTTATTTTCTGATTCTGCGTAAGTGATCTTTTTGTCAAACTAGTAATTATTTTGAGATACTACAGTAAGTCATTATTTTGAGATAGTGGTGAATGATATTGCGGGTATCTTAGACAAAAAGCTGTGAGTTGTGCAGCTCTGTTTATTGATCTTTCCAAAGCTTTCGATACCGTCGATCATCATATCCTGAAGCAGAGGCTGGCCAGTATTGGCATATTACAAATGGTGTACCACAGTGGTTCTCAAACTTTTTCTGTCGGGCCCCCCCTTTGGAGAAAAAAAAAAGTCGGGCCCCCCCCAACACAAATAGTCAGGCTCAGTGGCTGGCGGCGCCAGAGATTTATTCTGGGGGTGCTGTGGGGTAGCTTGACGTTTCATAGAGGGTGCTTAAACATTTAGGGTTTCCCATTAATGTACCGGGCGCTACAGAGGAATTTTCTACTGCAACAATCCTCCCGCATATACACAGTGTACCCGCGACTGTTACAATGAAGGCTCGATAATCAGCTCACGGCATATAGGTGTAAGCAGGGGTAAAGTGCTATTTTTATAGATGGTGTGTGGACCTTACATAGGGGGGTCCGGGGGCATGCTCCCCCGGGAAGATTTATTTTTAAATATTGAAGGTAAATGCATCAATCTGGTGCACTTTGAGAGCAACATTAAGAGATCTACAGTATGGATACATCTCTCAACACCCATATGAAACAGAAATGTAAACAGATTTACTTTTTCTTTATGGATATTTTACAAATCACCCTTTTAAACTTTATTCTTGTTTTACTGTCATATAGTATTTCATACCTGTTTTTCATTTATTCTCTTATTTTTTTATAACTATAATGATCATATAAACGTGTGGCTCGGAAATAATTGTTTACATTAATGGTGACCAAAACATTTGAGACCCACTGAGAAAAAACTGAGAGAGTCCTTTTGTTCACTGAGTCTCTCAGTCTGACAGGAGAGGACTCTCCTCCACTATGTTGTTGAAAAAACTCCTTATATCCATTAGTGTAGCTCGCTAGCACCATAAGCTAACAACAACGATCTCCGGTACCGGTGCGCTCTCTCTCTCTCGCTCGCGCACACAAAATGGCTCGTTCCACACACACACAGAGCCGAGCTTTAATGAAACACAGAGACCCAGACCTAATAGTACTGTACTGCATCATATTATTTTCGAATCAATAATCTTTGCATGCCTCGGCGCCCCCCCAGGGGGGCGCGCCCCCCACTTTGAGAACCACTGGTGTACCACAAGGTTCTGTTTTAGGTCCATTATTATTCTCCATCTATATCAACAGTTTAGGTCAAAATGTGGATGAAGCAACTTTACATTTTTATGCGGACGATACCGTGATGTATTGTGCAGGTCCCTCCATTAAGGAGGCTGTTGTTAAATTGCAGGCTGTTTTTAATATTATTCAGACTCAGCTCTCTGAGCTTAAGCTTATTTTAAATGTTGATAAAACTAAGGTAATGCTATTTTCAAAAGCCAAAAAGACACCCGAGACCACTTTGGATATTGTTACTACGCAAGGACAAGTACTTGAAGTGGTTACCTGTTATAAAATACCTTGGTATCTGGCTTGATGATTGCCTCTCTTTTACATTTCAGGTCAATAACCTGCTTAGAAAGCTAAGGGTGAAGCTAGGTTTCTTTTTCAGAAACAAGTCCTGTTTCTCGCTTGAGGCCAGGAAAAGGCTAGTCTCTGTGACCTTTTAACCTGTGCTGGACTATGGGGATCTGATCTATATGAATGCACCTGACCTGATCAAGTTAGATGCCGCCTATCACAGTGCGCTGAGATTTGTTACTAACTGTAAAGTACTTAATCATCACTGTACACTGTATGCCAGGGCAGGTCTGCCTTCACTTACTGTTCGGAGGCTCAGTCATTGGTACATATTCATCTATAAAGCCATGTTGGGTAAACTACCAACTTATATCTGCTCTCTGATCTCACAGAGAGTTGCAAGTGGCTGTTGCCTAAGATCCCAGGATGTGTTTTTATTACATGTGCCAAGTGCTAGGACTGTTTTAGGTACTAAAGCTTTTATGTGATTGTGCGCAGGTCCTCTAGCTTGGAACACTCTGCAATTTTTTTTTTTAATTGAGCATTTTGGTTCTCCTGCATCATTTTAAAGCTCGGCTGGATGAAATGCTATTTGATACTCTTGGTACCTGTCATTAGCTGCGTTCACACCGCAGTACTTTTCCCACTTCCCACTAGTTCCAATATAGTACCGAAATGTCGCGTTCACACCAAAAAGAGCCGGAACTAAAATGAGTTCATGAGAACCTTTTTTATCCCCTTTTCCGACTTTCGTGGGATAAAATGGTTCCTATAGAGTGGCGAGGTCCCTCCCCTTCCGGGGGACCTCCATGGGACCTTATTTCGAAAAAAGTATGCATTGAAGTCAATGGAGAGAGAAAGATTATCTTTCTATCCGGTTTGAATTGTGCCACGAATTACACATATGATGTTTGTCAATTTAAAAGATAATTTTACAAGTCAAAAAAATAAAAATGTGTCGTAAACCTGTGAAGTAACACTTTTTTTTGTGTGAACCGCTCAATGACCTACATCTCCCGTCTCGCACCACACACCAAGACGGCTGTCACGTTGGCACATTTCACTTCTTTCTTTCAGAATGAGGCGAAAAGTATTAAAAGAGGTGAAAATCACTACAAGTCTGGGCATGTTGAGAGCTGTACATACACACAAGGGGAGTTAGTCGGTTCTGTGAGAGCCAGCATGCGGGACCGGGATTCTGGGATTTGCAGTCTTTCTAGTTGCGTATTTTTCATAGTCTTATATTTCAACAGTATTACGACAAACTGTGACTTTTTTTACATGGAAATTATTATTTAAGATTGACAAACATCATATGTGTACTTCGTGGCACAATTCAAACGGGATCGAAAGATAATCTTTCTCTCTCCATTGAATTCAATGCAAACTTTTTTCAGAAATAAGGTCCCATGGGGCGGAAGTAGATGGGCGTGACTTCGCCACTCTATTTCTGATTGGCTGGGCGGAATGCAAACCACGCCCCGTAGAACTCCAAAAAAGTTTTGTGAAGCCCACATTTTATTATCCTTGCATTAGCATTATTAGCATTAGCCCAGCGCACAAACGCAGAGAGACTAACTTATGGCAGCAACACAAAAGAAAACATGGGAGTGGTGGAGATGAGGAGGTGTCGGCGTTCTGGCGATTTACTTGGAAGGCTTCAGTAGAAGCTGCTGGGAGTCCCAGCAGCTTCTACTGAAGCCAGTCCCCAACTCCGGGACTTCCGGCCGGGGACTCCGGGTGGCAGCAGTATACGCCGTGAAGTTGTTTGCGGCCTGCCAGTAAACCCAAAGCAGAAGAAGAAGAAGTGACGTCAGCGGCTTCATTTGCCTAATCCTTCCCCAGGAACTTATTCCGGTGTGAACGCGATCTGTACTTAGTTCATGAGAACTAAAGAGTTCTCATGAACTAAAGTGGGAAAAGTACTGCGGTGAGGTTTGTAAATTGTACCCCTGTAATTATGTTGTATGACGTCCTTTTTGTTTTCTGTTGTTTTTATGTTTTTCATGTGTAACCAACGTGCTGCAGATCTCCTTTGAAAAAGAGATCGTTGATCTCAATAGGCGCTTTCACACCGGAGTACTTTTCCCAGTATAGTTCCGATAGTTCTTGAAATGTTGCGTTCACACCAAAAGAAATCCAGAACTAGAACTTAGTTCATGAGAACCTTTTCACCCCCTTTTTTTTAGAACTAAAGAGTTCTGATGAACTAAGTACTGTGAACTAAGTACGGCAAAGTACTTGGTGTGAAAGTGCCTAATGGGATTTCAGCTGGTTAAATAAAGGCTACAAACAAACAAGATACATACAGTAGACATTTTTTAGAGATTCTCAGTCATTATTTTGAGATATTAAGTCCTTTTTTTATGATAGCAAGTCATTATTTTGAGATACTAAGTCATTGTTTTGTGAAACTATTATTTTCTGTGACATGTTAAGTCAGGAGGATATATTTTGTTTTAACGTTTTTCATCTTGTTTTTTTCTAACTGGCAAGATGTGCTTCCGTAGAGGACTGTGTGTATTGGCAGGTGGTGAAATCAATAAGCAGCGTCTCTGACAATCTCTATCCAAACAAACTGCTCATGTGTTTATTTATTGATTTAGTTTCACTGTGGTGCTGTGACTGTGGGGAGTAACCAACCCTTTGTAACGTCGTTGATGCAGTATTTGAAGTCGGGTCCTCCGCAGCTCCAGGACATGTCCTCCAGATTGAACGACTGATTTGAACGCAGCATGATGATCTCGATGGCGCTCGACTTCAACAGAGCAATCTGGTCTTCTGCCGTCAGATCCCTGGAACACAGTCACAAACGCAAGTTAATATTAATAGTTATTAATTATAACAAAATTAAAAGAAAAAACCTTTGACAAGAAATATAGACCAAAAGTTGACTAAAATGTAATGACTTTTGTCGACAAAAACTGGAGTAAAGGTTTTGAGTTGCCATGGACTCAAACTAAGATGGATTAAAATGACTAAAATGTGACCAAAATTAAAAAAGCATTTTTGTCTTAAGTTCATTTTAGAAAAAAAAAGATTAGTTAGAGATCTGCTTACAAGATAAAACAAATATCTCTCACTAAAGACACAAGAGAAACACTGTAACACACATAGATTCGGCAATAGCTTTTAGCTAACTACAGCAGCAAATGCCAAAGGTGACGTCCTTTGGCAGTGTGTGGAAAACAAACAAACAAACAGCAGTTCAAGTGGTGCAAATGAAGTGGGATGAGAATCCACTTGAACAAAACCACAAAACAACATTAGTACTCTCACAGGAAGGGAGGACAGATCGGGTAGCGAGTGGCGTGTTGTTGTTGTCGTGGTTGTTATTGTTCTTTCGTAGCATAAATGAGCTGATAAGTAATATGATAACGTGAAGTCAGATTGGCGTACTGACTTGCGTTCTATCCCATTAGCGATTCAACATTTAGGCTTTATTGGACTCATTTCAGACACTGGTATGGTAACAACAGGCCATGAAAAGCGCAAACACAAGCACAGTGCACCTGAGGCCTGTACTACGAATCCAGTTCAACAGACCCTGGATATGTTTGAGTTACCCGGCTTAACTAACCCAAAACAAACGCGATCTCGCTAAGCGGTCCTACGACGCTGGTTATCAACTCGGTAACTCAAGCCAGGGTTTCTCTGTCCGGCTGAGTGCGTGTTCACATGAAAGGGGCGGGGTTAGCAACATTTGACCAATCACAAACATGGACAAGCCATACTTCCTGAATGAGAAGACAACTATAATATTAGACAAATATGAAGAAGACGTTCAACTTTAAACCATGACTTAAACACTTAATCCAGGATAAAAGCAACATAGCTGCACCTGCAAGGTGAATACAGAACAGCTGGTAAAAAAAAAAGTGTTTGAATGCGTACATTAACAGGTTTATGATATGCGACGAGTGGATCTGACTTTAATTACATTTGACTCCAGTGTTTCGTCAACATAATGTGTTGCTTAAAATAATACTTCTGCATACAGTATGTGACACTGTAAGTGTTGCACGGCCAGATACGGCTCAGCTGACTCAGATATGGAGATATATGATACATTATGATATGATATGATGTGATATGAATGATAATGGGACACATCGACGTCTGCACTCACAGTGCCGCGGACTGTACGTAATGTTACTTTGATCCGGTTACTTGTGTTGTGGCAGATATTTAAGTAAGCTTTCTTAACGCGAATGTTATATTAGTCAGATTGCTCTGAAGATGGGAGGTGATATTCTATTCATTTTCACGTTCACACAGTCAGTTGATTTTTGCCGGCCGTCTTTCCTGCAACGGCAGTTTTTCTGTATTTCCTTTATCCTGTAATATGACTTGATTGCTTTAAACTCTACACACTGAGCTCTGATTGGTCAGCAGGCGGTGCTTTCACTGAGTTGATCTCTTATCCTGGAACCAAGGAGCAGGTTTGCCGTTCAGCATAAGTTACCATGGAGATCTAGCCCGGTAAGAAGTGAACCAGCGTCGTACGACCGGAAAAAACGAGTTTTCCCTGAAGTTAGCTCGCTAAGCGAAAATCCGGCTTCGTAGTACAGGCCTCTGCAGACACATGTTGCGTCGTTTCAGGCAGGGGGGGGGAGTGTGTGGGAAAGAAACTCCCTCTTGAGGAAACTATTAGATTATAGCCTTTGCAGACCATTAACATGCACAAAAACCTATATAACCCACTACAGGAAAGGGAAAACCTGAAAAGCAGGTTAAGGCCCCTTTAAAGTATATGTAATTATTTGTAGGACAATTAATTGTCAACCAAAATTGAAAATAGTATTGGCCCTAACAATGCAGCTCTCAACATTGACGACAGAGCTATACGTTATGACATTGTTGCAATAAATTCTCTTTATTTTCCCACAGGAAAGCCTCCTAACTACACACAGCTGAGATCATAATAAGGCAAGCAGAAGGAATATACTTAAATATGCTAAAAATATAAGGTTTCTCTGTTTATATTCCTGTTTACGTTACATGCAAACACACACGTATGCATTATGTATGCCCATTTGTGCCTCCTCTATTATTTCATTATGTGCTCTCTGTATGTGCATACATTTAGAAACTTATCTCTCAGCACAGCGTGCATTTATAAAGCTCAGCTTGTTCCTGTGTATTCCTGGAAGAGCTTGTTTGTTTGGGAGCGATAAGAACATCTCACCTCACCCAATGCTGTCCTGCATACTGGCAGGCAGCACATCAAAGTGCTCTGCATGTGGGAGAGGCCTGTTTGGGCTGCTACTTGTGATTGTACGTACTACTGGTTGGATGTAGCAGGATTTTACAACAAATCATTACAGAACTCAGAGAGCTGCAGGGGAACGAAGTTTCATTTTCAACATGGCCACAATATGATTTATTGCACCAGTGGATTTAATATATATTTATGAAAAATTTGGGAGCAAAGGCCGCTTCAGCAGACTTGATTCAATCTATTAGGAAATACTTTAAGGTAGACACCTTATATACAACACAGCTTATTAAAAAGAAAAACAAGGCAAATAAATATGCAAATTAGTAAAAATAGAAAGATAAATTAATTAATGAAAAAGCTTAAAAATAAATAAAGCTATAAAATGTAAAGAAAATGATTCATCCTAAACAGGAATAGTTTAAAAATAAAAGTTGGATACAAATAAAAAAAAGTAATACATTTCAAATAGTTATGTGATTCTAGAATAATTCAAATCCAGTCTATAATGCCTTACAACATACAAATTGTGTCTTTTAATTAATCTGCCAATTATTTTCTTGATCAGTCTCATTTTCTATGACTTCCATTAAATGTCGATACATAAACATGTCCACCATAATTTTGCAGAACGAATGAAAATATTATCACAGAATATCATTATTATTTAAAACCAATGAATCAGCAAATCAGTTTCAGAGAGTAGAACGAGCGAATAGTTGGCATTTTCACTTGATAATTTGATTTTTTATAAGATAAAGATCAAACGATATTGTTATCTTATAAGATCCAATGTCTCATTTTTAATTCCTCGAGTAGAACCAAATAAAAAAAATCTGTCTCAGCCCACCAATAGAAGACATTAAATTGCAGTATTGCATATTATTTTGTGACATAAAAGATAAATCTGACTTTGTTGAGTGATAGGAAGAAAAATACAGGGTGCAAGACAGTAGTCCCTGCTGCTCTCCTGTGATGAACCTGAACATCTACCAGCCATCATGGCAGTTCGTACCTGAAGCCTGGGATCATCTTGGCGAAGCCGATGACCTTCTGGATGCTGTAGGACACCAGGTCTGCCAGGTGGGGCAGCATGGAGAGCTTCTGGTCCTCCTCGCTGGAGTCAGGGCTGCTCGCCCCGTCCTGGTACATCATCAACAGGCTGGTGAAGTTCATCTTGGTGTCCACAGACTCTGTTTGAGGAGACGATACGACACAAGATGAACAACAAGGTAAGGAGAGGTGACAAAAAGGAACATTCCTAACATTATAAGCTAAAGAGATGGAAAACAAGGAAAGACATCAAATGACATTACAGTGACACTAATATAAAAGATGTCCAGGGGGTTAATCAAAGTCATGACTATTGGGGACTGATGACAGTTTGTACAGTTCATAAGGATTTATTACATTCTTTTTGTTTTGATTCATCTTTAAAAAGGGTTTTCTTGTAACTTATCTGTATATATTAATAATGAATTTCTTTATAAGCAATAGTTTTAGCTAGGGCTGCTCGATTATGGCAAAAATCATAATCACGATTATTTTTGGTCAATATTGATATCACGATTATTAAATACGATTATTCATTGACTTTGAAAACATCCATTTATTGAATTTTAAAACAAATTATAATAATAATTTGAACAGTATGTTTTTAACAGTTGATTACCCTGAACTTTAAGTATAATTCAACTGAAAAACCAATACAAAAATGTATCAAATAAATAATACATTTATATCTACATTTAACACTAGAACCGCCAACGGGGTCAATTTGACCCAGAGCTGTTTTATATTGTATGTAACTTTTTTTCAATAAAATATTAAAGTCTCCCAGTCCGTGACTTTTCCTGAAAGTGTGTTATGTAGCACCCTCTGTTGTTAAAAATGGTCAATATGAAGTCAGATTGAAGAAATCGCCCAAAAAAAATTCCATTTATACCCATTTCCGCCAAGCGGGGTCATATTGACCCCACCCCTTTTCGCACGTAAACATGACGTGTTGCTATAGCAACGCCTTTTGTCTACTGCGGTTCCTTATAGATTGAGAGATAGAGAGAGAGATAGATAGATAGATAGATAGATAGATAGATAGATAGATAGATAGATAGTTATAGATAGAGAGAGAGAGTGATAGAGAGAGAGAGATAGATAGTTATAGATAGATAGGTATATATATATATATATATACTGTGCACACTCCCGCGAGGTGACAGTCCTCTCTCTCTCTCCGTGATCTCTG
>CALSBZ010044417.1:328397-340216 GCA_943591055.1 Gobionotothen gibberifrons | reverse complement strand
CCCCCCCCCCCCCCCCCCCCCCCCCCTGTAAAAAATCTAGCGCAACCTCTGGTCGGCATTGATGTACAGCCGACAAAATACCTTGTTTATCAATAAAAGAACATTTTACCTTGAAAAACAATGCATTATAATTCGGGGTCAATTTGACCCCGGTGGCGGTTATAGGTATAAAAAAATCTCTGGCGGTTCTAGTGTTAAATAAATAATATAAAAATAATAAATACCAATAAAGAAGATAAACAAATATTTTGGAGCACACTTCTACAACCTACTAAAAATATATAAATATGATAACTAATGTCACTCAACCTGTAATGTTTAATTATACTGCTACACGCAGTTCCGTACTTTCCGGACTATAAGCCGCTACTTTTTTCCCACGCTTTGAACATCGCGGCTTACACTACAGCTTCAAAAAAAGCTTGGAGCTGGGCGTGTCTGAAGCTTGGGGATTTTATTCGAGCCCCGCAACCAACAACCAATCACATGAATGTCCCGCCCCGTTTACGTAGTGTTAACATAGCTAGCAAGCTATATATAAGGCTAGGACTTGAGCTGTCAGATTTTCAGAAACGGGATTTGATTGGCTGGCGCTGGCTCAGCCACGCTACCCACAATTGGTGACCGACCAGTGGGTGCGGCTTATATTCAGGTGCGCTTAATAGTCCGGAATTTACGGTACTCTTATTTTGGTAACCCCTTATCCGGAAACCGGGAGTAGCTAAGAGGTTCCGGCTTGACGAGTTAGTAAAAGTTGACTGAACGCTAGAGACGGGAGAATAAAGACACAGCAACTAAAGCTTCCCTTGTAACGTGTGTATATGGATTTATTAAACAGACACAGTCACAACACAACCTGGCTGAGAGGGCTTTTAGGGAGGGGCGACAGCACACGCTGCATTCCCCAAGAGGAGGACTCACCAGGTGAGTGGTTGAATGAGTCAGAGGAGGCGTCAGACAAAGAGTGAAGGGAGGCGGCTCTGCTGGCGCTGCGTGTTACTGGACCTTCACGCACTGGAGGCTGCGGATACACACAGACAAATATTAATATCAATACTAATATGTCACTGTAATACACTGAAGAATCAATGGGCCGCTGTGGCTGGGGGATGGTTAAGAATCTAGTTCAATTAATCCTCTCATCAGAGATGGTGTTAAGAAAATATTTTTGTGACATTGACTGAATTGTTTTAACATTGATGGAAAAGTCTGAAGGCCGCCGTCATTTTGACAGACGAGGACACAGAGTGTGTGTGTTGACAAGAAAATGTTGTATCCCCATGACCTTATCAATGCAAAATCTAAGCTTGAGCTTTATTCTAAAACTCAGGACAGCGAGCACTTACTGTGGAATGGTATTGATTTATGAGAGATGTAATCATTTCCAAATTCAAAACATGTTTTTATCTTATTAAATGTTCTGCTTCAATCCATATTTTTTCGTGTATAGCCCTCCAAAAACAACATTCTCACTGTAGTAAAAAAAAGACCTAATACGAAAACTTATATAAAATAAATGAATTATTATTCATTTGAAAACCTCAATGGAAGCTTGGAATGAAACTAAATACGTTTGATTAGGTTTGCAGACCTTGAAAATGCCTTTGTGTATCTTCATTACAAAAAAGAAAGATGGTTAATAACATAGTAAGGCACATTTTTGCATCCCAGGGCGACCTGATTGTTTTGATCTGCAGAGAAAGAAAGCCGTCTGAAAAGATCGAGTTCATGACGTGCAGGAAGAAAAGAGGACGCCTCTGTCGGGCAGATAAACGCCTTTGTTGACTCGTGTTACGGGTGTCACTGTCGAGTAGATTGAAAACACACACGGGCAATGCTGGCTCACGTGTTGGTGTGAAGTAAATATGGCTGTGGTTACACAAATTAAATAAAGTTATCCCACGATCACAGGAACGGTGCTAAATCCTATGGCTTTTCATTCATTTGATACCACTTATTATAAATCAGACTGTCACTACCACCCCACATGTATAAGTGCCTTTACCCAAACTGTTTTGAAGATCCGAGAAGAGCACAGTAAGCTAAACAAAAATGTACATTTTGGTTTGTTTAGTGAAAACCATTGCATATGTGATTACACTTTAGTATATATTACTTACTTATTAATACCCTTATACCATAGCCACTTGCCAGAAAAACACCATATTTAAAATATAAGTCTTTTATCTGGACATTTTCAAGATGTAATCTTTATGTAAAAACATTAAATACAGTTCCCAAGCCTCAGAATTGTTTTAATAAAACAGGTGACCGTAAACTGAGCTCCTAGAAGCACACCTGCATTACATATAATTGCCATAGGATTCACCAGAGAATAAAACAAAGATCTTCTTGTTTGAAATACTAACAAAAGTAGACTGTAACAATATGCTTACAAATATTAAAGTGTAGACGATAAGCTACCATTAGAGGACTTAGCTAAGCTAGTTAGCTAGCTTAATGATTTATTAAGTAGTACAGTAAAAACGTAACATGCACACAATCACTGTTGCACTGTGCTGCTCTGTCGTGCAGGGACTGAACTGCTATGAGAAAATCAAAAGCAGGTTTCAACAGCACTCAGTTAGCAAACAGTCCAGTTTGTGCCAGAGTGCACTCCTTTACTACGAGGGCCTTTTACCAATGCATTCAAAGTCTCTTCCTGAATCCGTTTAGACATCAAGAGTCATTTAATACCAAACACAGAAAAAGACTAGCTCCAAGATGTGTACCAAAGCCTCACTTGTTCTGACTCGTTGCGTTCAGTTTAATAATGGTGAGATCATCTCTAGAAGTACAAACAAATTACCCAAAGATGTTGGGTTATACTGTCTGGTTACTAAAAGTTAATCCAGCCAAAACAAACCTGAACATTATCAGTGGCCATGGTAGAAGGTGAGTAAGTGCAGTTACATAGTTTCACCTTCAGCCAATTACGGCTAGGGTACAAACTAAGAGAGAGAATGCCAAGGTCTGTTGTGGTGTGGTAAACCAGAGCAGATGGCATCCATGTCCTATTGTCGAATTGTTTTGTTTTGATTGATCAATTCTTAGGACTTAGCATTGGACATCTAAGGAACATAGTATTCATCTACTTTATTCATAAAAGTGAAGGCTAACTCGCATACAATGTGCTGTATGTATCTTGATTGGTAAATATTGCTTCTGTATTAATTTACTTTTCAAAAATAACACGTATTATTATGGTCGGATACCATGCTTCAGGGAACCCTCTCTTCCATTGCATGACATCATGTCCTGCTCCACCCATAGTTATGGTTAACAACAAAGTGACTTAGGTCTGAACTGAGGATAATATGATTGTGGTTTTGGTAAAAGAAGAGACTTTGTGCTGGACTCACCCTGAAGCGGGAGAAGTCGGAATAGGAGGCATCGTAAGTCTTCTGGTGGGCTTCCACGAGACTGGAGATGATGCGGGCCTGCTCCTCGTTTAGATGTGGCCTCATTGCCTCACGGGCTGCTTCCTCCTCTTTCCTTTTCATTATCATGTCCTTCTTCCTCTGAACCTCCTCGTCTGTCAGGATGACTGCAATCCAGATGAAACAGAGGATATATTTAATATTTCCAGCTAAGAACAGTAAAAAGAAAAACACACAATTTCACAAATACTGATATTGAATGTGCCAAAAGAAAAGTTCAAAGAAAAAGAAAAGAATTCCCACAGTCATGTCAATACAAACATTGCATAACTTTTTTTTTTTAAAGTCTTTTTTTATCTTTAATGAAAGAACCAAAACACAGCTGCAAACAAGTCTTGGATCAAGAGGTAACTCTATTAACACCCCGTGTATCACAAGGTTGTAAATAGGGTTGCAAAATTCCGGGAATTTTCAAAGATGGAAACTTTCCACGGGAATTAACGGGAATAAACGGGAATAAACTGGGAATTTTCAAAATTGAAGGTTGGCTCTTCATATATATTTTAGCATAATCTTGACTAAAACAAACAGATGCCATTCTGCTTACTGCATGGCTATTGAGACCACACAAAGGTTCGCAAAAGGCTCACAAATATGAGAGTGGAAAAACTGGTTGGCATTCGGGCAAACCTAAGGCTCTCTGAGCCTGACACAGAGCCATCCTCAACAAGGCTGGACAGTGACACTGAAGAGGAAGACTCAGAGTTGGATGTTGATGAGGTCCAGGAAGAGCCCACTGACTGAAAGGGTTTAGCCAAAATGCAGAGGATTGCTTGAAGGAAGATTAGCATGTTTAATGGGACTTTTTGGAGGGAGAAGGGCTCTTTTCATTTAACATTTTGAATGGGACTTTTTGGATGGGGGGTGCATTTTTGTTCATTTTTAATGAGTGGGGTTGGGGGGGATGAGTAACATTTAACACAACATTCCTGTTTTCGTTCTTCAATGAGAAAAAATATTTGTTCAATTAAAATAATTCAAACTTGTTCTGTTCTACTAAAAATTAAAAAAAAAAAAATGTTTTTTTGTTTAATTTTGCATCCAATATTTCCAAAATTCCCCAGCTTAACTTCCCATGGAAACTTTCCACCCCTTTGCAACCCTAGTTGTAACTGATCTTCTCATTGTGTCTAATCCAGTGAAAGTAAACACATCCACAGGTCCACACACGTGGTGTCACACGGTGTAGCTCTCCTTACACTATCTGCATATCAATGGTGTTAAGCACAGGAACAAACTAAAGGTCATAATTGTTACTTGAGGAGTGTAAGCGTGCAGGAACGAAGGACAATCTGTCGTTGTGTGAAAGAGGATAGTAATACAACTGCATAAAGATAAAAATAAAACGTTTTCTCATGATATGCCTTTCGGTTTGTAATAGGGGTGGGAATCACCAGGCTCTCCACGATACGATACCATCGCGATACTTAAGCCACGATATGATACTATCGCGATTCTACGATATGTTAAGTATTGCGATACAATATATTGCGATATTGCAAATCACATGGGTCATATATCCATGTCCGTCTTCCCTTCCTGGTGAAAAAATGTATTTGCAATATGAATAGTTTATGTAAATAACCCAATTTGTGTTATTTGAACCTGAAAAGGAGATGGCATTGTTTTTGTTACTTTCATTGCAACTGTATACATGTCTTAACGTAACTCCTGTTTTATATACGACCATCTTTTAGAACAAATAAAATAAAATAATGTTTATAAAATAAAAGAACGATACTTGGCATCCGTGTATTGATACAATATCGCCACGCAAAGTGTCGGGATACTATGCTGCATCGATATTTTCCCCCACCCCTAGTTTGTAATGTATTATAGGTATTGTGCATCAGGCTAATATCATCTTACAATTTCAGCTTATTGTCTTCTCTCCAAGGTGTTTTACAATTACAGGGGGTTATTTTAAAATGTTATGCTTTTTCGGGGGGTTATTTAATTTTGTAGTTCCTTTAAAAAAAGGCCCTATTATTGTTTTGAAGTGTGTTATATAGGAATGTGTGCATGTAAATGGGCTACAAAGGGTAAAATCCCCAAAGTTCTCTTAAAATACCATTATATCTTTTATTGCCCTTATTTTTGGTGACAATATACTGTCCAAGAAAAGTTGAGATCGCCTAGTTTTGACCAACACTGAAGGAAGAAATTGGATGTGTTGTACCTTGAAAACACTCAGTTTTAAAGATGGGTTGTGGTTTTAACAAAAAAGAAGTGCTACTTGTCAGCAGTTAAACAAGCTTTCAGAGCTAAGTGAAGGAGCTGTAATGTAAGCTTCAAATATTTTCATCCATGAACTATACATCTCCTGAGTTTGGCACGCAGGAGAGGCTGTCTTCTGCTTTTTCATACGGCTGATGCGGCGGTGATGGATGTTTATGTGCCTGTTGCCTTATTCATGCTGCAGGAGCGGAGACTGCAGGCGGAGAGGAACGGTGGTGCAGAATGGATTGGACATACTGTTTATAGTCACTCTCTTAGCTTTGACTAGCTGAGATGAAGCGTTGGGGAATTCCTGGGTTTGCATGCCACTTCAACATGCCTGAAAGAATTACATTACTTTGTGATCTTATATTCACAACACTCATTATTCATTATGGATCAGAACAGATTTGCATCTACCTCTATTTGATATGAAACCCAATGCACTCCAAGACAAAGAATGATTAATATAAGAGTTGGTATACCTTTAAACAACAAAGAAATTGCATTTAAGGGGCATTTTAGTATGAGACAACCACTGCCACACAGTAAAATGCTGTTATTGGGAAGAGTAAAATAACAGAAGGGAGTAGGGGAGGTCTGAAAACCTCGGCACCTGTGCTGTGAAAATATAGTGTGAATGATAGAAAGACTGTTGCCAAGCCGTGTTAGATAAGGCTATGCCATGAACTGAGTACTGAAAATCCAGCTGTTGAAGGCCATTAGTGGAGATACTGATTTAGACACAGTAGCAACTGCACCTCTGCCTATTGATCTCTTCAGGGAAGATACACCTAGCGTCACTCTGGTTCCTCACAACAATAAGCTAATCGGATTTTTGATCATGGAAGAAAAATTGCTCACATTTTGTTGAAAATCTTCACAAATTGCCTTTTTTTATGATTTTTTAAACATTAATTATTTGTATGTAAAGGGTCTTTGAGCGTTAGGAAAAACGCTATAAAAATCCCATTAATTATTATTATTAATAAGGAAATCACTACAATGAAAAAGCTTAACCTTTAATAAACTACACTACATGACTTTACTGCTCCTGGTACTAGAATGGGTTAAAATCAGAGAACAGATTTCACTGTGTGTGTGCTGTGTGCTCTGCATGTGTGACCATTAAAGAGGGTTTCATCCCTCCAATTCTATTCTATTCAATTCCCACAACTAAGCTTCCAACTTGTTGTTTTGTTTTTTTAAAGTGATACAAAACTAACATTTGAAAATACTAGAAACTAAAACAAAGTCACAAGGCTGTGAGGCGAACTATTGACAACGTTAAATGTTATCGACATCTGCAATCTCAGGCACTTGTAGGCATCCACCTTGTGAAGACATGTAAACGCTTGAAAATTGAATGACGTATTTCATGTTGTAAGAGAGAAAACAATTATCAAAAACTCCTAAGCTTATGTAACCTTTTTTTAGACACCTCAAAAACCTCAACATAAGTGAACAGAAGTGCAAACATGCCAACTAATTTCTGTGGTTGAGAACTCAATGACGTTTATAATAATTGTATTGAGTCGTCCTCCCAAATAACCACCATTTTTATAATAAGCGATAATGAAATCACCAAAAGAAAAAGAAGCTAAACCTTTAGCAAACTACACCACATGACTTCGACATCACTACCAACTATTTTCTAATTTGTATCTTCATGTTTGGGAAGTCAAAGAAGTAATAATTGGAAATGACTATAAATCAAAAAATATTGGTGATGTTTAATGTCCCCAACACATCTGCAGTCTCATTTAGGCACCTGTTAGCAAAGGCCTTTTTGTAGAAATGTAAAGGCCTCAAAATCCAAGAGTGTGAGGTATTTTAATGTCGTACACTGTATAAAAAATACTTGGAAAAACTCTTAAACACATACTTGATTTCAGGCACCTTACAAAAACGTCAAGACAAGAGAACCGGTGCAAACATGCCGACTCATTCCCTGGCTTGAGTACTCATTCTTGCAGCAATCTATCGGCTTTCTAAAATGACTCACTCAGTGTTGAGCTCTTTTTCTAGATCAGTTGTGGAAAGGCTATTTTCAATGGTCAGGCAGAATGCCAAAACCCTAACCCAACGCACAATTCCTGCAGAACAATATTTTTCTTTTAGAGACGCCTCTGAGCAACGGACTAAATGACCAACATCTGGATGTGTGGTGCGGAGAGGCTATGCATGGTGTGAAACAGGAAGCGCTGGAACAAGCCGTGCCTGAAGACATTTTTATAAAAATGAAAAACAGGCAGTTCTAATGTTCCATGTGTGGATGTGACATATGTAATGAAGTTAAAAAAACTTAATGTGGAACAATTATTTGAAGGCTTCTATGTGAAAAATAACTTAAATGGAAACACATTTTATAACAGTCATTGTTTTAATGGAGATGTTATATTCTAAATGTCAAAAATAACCACCTATAAATGCTCATTACAAAAGAACAAACACACACTAAACTTTCAAATACCCTTTTCAGGTACATTTTTGTCTATCATTTATATCAGAACACGATGTTTCTCTAAACCCAGATAAACAGTGTTATGTCATCAGTGTTTGATGTTGCTGACGACAACAGGAACACATTGCAAGCTTCCCAGTACTCACACAGGAAACTGTGCCGAGCAAACATCACAAAACAAACAGTTTGGTTATATACGCAGAGCAAATATGTACCACTCAACAAAAGGAGATGCACCATATCTGCAAAACCACATTTCATATTTTCATTGAGTAAATTGCTCACAGGCTTTTGTCTTCAGTATATTGTGACACCCTAAAATTAGCACACAAAGAACAAAGAAGCCCAGAATAAAGGAAAAGTTCTCAATACAATGACAGTAAATGTATTTTACGATGAGTATCCTTTTCCTCCTGGTCTGCTGGAGTAATGTACTGACCCCTGGATACCTCCGCTCGTATTATCCTTTTGACTCTTTGCCACAGTGACCGATTACCCATGAAGCGCTCAACTGTGCAGACAGACACCATGACTGCCAAAGAGAGACAGGCCTGGAGCCATGAGGTGACGGCAAGCACATCAATGTGGCTCCATCAAATTTGTAGGCATGACATTTACAGTTTTTATATGATAACTTGTTCATGTAGGCTAAATGCAGGATAATATTTGTATACGCTATTTTTGTTGGGCTGCTGTAGTAACGTCTTCTAAATCTGCATTTTATTTGTTGAACTTATTTAATGTCTTAATTTGTTAAAGCAAAAACATTGTTTTTTCAGGCACTGTCACTAAGCCCAAATGTTTATATCCAAGTGCAAAAAAACTCAAAAACAATTGTAATACAACAAATAATTGGGTAATGCAAGTAATCACCAGGGCCCAAGAGTTCAAAACTTTTCATCTCAATCAGATCCGATCAGATTTTGAAATCCCATTTTTTGTGATCCAGGATCAGACAAGTCGGACAAATTTTGTCCCTGGAGTTCAAAGCAATTCAGGATAGGATCAGCCTGATCCAGATTACGACTTTTCAAGATTACTAGATCCTGAATATCAGTGCTTTAATCCTACCGAGCGCCATCTAGTGGACATGAAAAATAATACAAGGAAGAAAAGAGACCACATTGCAGAGACTTCTATTGTCCGCACTTACTTTTGAAAGGTGATGACAGATGATGGAATTTTTTTTTGTTGAAGATATTTTTTCTTTAATCTAAATTACATTTGTGATTGACAATCTTTGTTGTGATACTTTTATGAGCATAAACATTTATGTCATCAACATTTGGTTGAAAACAAAATAGACCACCACAAACGTGAGCAAAAAATGAAAAATAAAATTGATTTGCCATGAAGGCTAAACATGGTGTATTATTTCAGTTAACAAACTTTGCCATCTTATTTATATTGAAACATATTTTAAAATAAATTGTACAGTACATTTTGCTCTGGTAATCCACTGGAAATCCACCCCTCTGGTGGGATCAGGATAATCCAGTTTTTTGGGATCAAACTGATCCCAATCCTGTGTTGTCGATTTGAACTCCCCGTTTTGAAGATTTGATCCAGATTAAAGCTTGGATTGGATTTCATGATCTGATCGGATATCAAAGTGATCCCAATCCTGTTTTTTGGTTTTGAACTCTCCAAAATCTGATCTGATCAGATCAGATAGGGATTAAAAGTTTTGAACTCTTGGGCCCTGGGGATATTTAATGGTGATATTAATATTATTTCACAATTTGTATTCTGTTTTTGTGTGTATTACAAAATGTATGGAATTTTACAATAGTTATCTTTAAAGGATTTTTTTTTTAATGATTCAATTATATAAGACAAAAGAGAAAAAAATCTTAACTTCAGTAGCACTACTATTTACCAAACGTTACAGTTATATTCCTATCCATTATCCTTTTTTACTTTAACGGTATTATTTGTAATGGCTGTTTATAGATGTATTGAGTGATAGAGAGAGATATTCAAAATTATATTTGTAATAACCCTTGACTCTAATATGACAATAAAACTAAATAATAATTTTGAACCTGGCTTTAAACTTGTCATAGAACAAAATGATTGCCTTGACAATATAGAAGATTATATGAATATGAAATACACCAAATAAATACATACTTTTCAGTTACTGATAATTTAAGGGACCAATGTAATGGCATAAAAGACTCTAAAGTAAATAATGCTAAGATAATGCTAACTTAATACTAAATACTGCTTGTTTTCCTGGAAGCTGTAAACATCTATATTTAAAGAGGATTTACAGTGATTGTACCCTGGATTGAAACCGCCGAGGCTGCGTTACATAACCGCTAATGTGCCGACGCAGACGCCACCAACGACAACAACAGTTTGGCTACACGGGCTTAAAAAGGCAACTGAATGACTGCTAAACTAACCAAAGGATTTACTTGGCTTTCATCTCATTTAAACCACCGTCATTAATTAGGCTCTGGCTGCCATCCAATGTCCAAGTCCAGCCAGGAGCCTCCAAGGACTCCTTGTGGTGAAAACATCCAAGGATGCAGCATGAAGCCCCATTGCGAATAGGCACAGTTTTTGGTCAAGTTTGGCAAGGGCCGTCAAAGCAAGCTATTCTAAGGGCGAGGACGTGATTGAACCAGTCAGTGCCCGGCCAAGTTTGAGCCTGGGATGGCATCATTAAGGCGGCAGTCCATATAAAAAAACAACAGACCATAAAAAGGAACATGTTGACCACCCCACAGCGCTTGGCAAACACACCGCAGTTTGCCAAAAGAAAGTTTTCTGTTTAGAAAGTGACTGTTTGAGTGCTGTGATGTGGTTAAGAAAGAAAGACAGAAAGAAAGGCAAACAGAGAGGGTGGGGGTTGCGCTGGTAATGCCAGAGACACTGACATGGAAGGAAAGGCCCTGTAGTGGAGGTTCACAGCGGGCTTACTCATTAAAGAACCAAGCGACCAGTTAAACACAATGCATGCTACTCAGATTTGGTGTGATATATGTCAAGCTGGATTTGGTGCAGGGCCAATATGACTGCACTGCTGGCCTGGGACAGTGATGTTCCATGAGGTGAATTCAGGTCAGTCAGGCATCAGGGCACATGCCGAGTGCAAACATAGCTACCAACAGCTCACAATGGCACTGTGCATGGAGGCAGGAAGACGTGGGATATAAACCCATTTGGGAACACTTAGTTGTGTCTACTTAGCAATTTAAATAACATGTTTTTATGTGGGCTGTAGTTAACCACTTTTCTGGTTAGGTAAAACGTTTTTTTTTCTTTTAATCAACACTCAGTGTGGTTTATTTCAAATTAAAAACAAGGATCCAACAGCTTAAGGTAAGTTAGTTTAATGACGTTTTTAATGCCACTCATAACACCATTGTACACACATTTTTGTCAATGCAAGAGGGACTTTTTTTTTTTAATATAAATATTGTCTACCTTTCCGTCTGCCCTGTATCTTATGTATTTTTGCCTTTAAGGTATTTATTTTATGCATTGTAAGGTGACCTTGGGTGTCTTTAAAAAGGCACCTTAAAAAAACATATTATTATAACTATTCTGCTTTTTGGGGTTTCCTCTTTCCTGTAGTGTGTTATATAGGTTTGTTGTGCATATAGATGGTCTGCAAAGGCTCAAATCCCAAAGTTGCCTCCAGAGAGTTTCTCTGACTCCATTGGACTCCTTTGTTTACTGTGACA
>CALSBZ010044417.1:306299-318710 GCA_943591055.1 Gobionotothen gibberifrons | reverse complement strand
CACACACACACACACACACACACACACACACACACACACACACAACCTGATGTATTAATGATGGGGAAATTACACTGGTAATGGGAATGATGGAGCTTTTTCTGCCAAAGGCTGAGAAATGACTTTTACTTTTAATACTGCCAAGTTGAGATTTGTCATTTTTTTCCACACTCACACCATCTGGCTGTCCCTTATGAAATAAACAGCAGTAGGGTAACACACACCGATTGCAAGCAAACTCATCCATATCAATGTGTACAGAAAGATCCTCTGAAGTCAGATTGGAGTGATGATGTTGCTCCGGACCAGGTTAGCCGCTCAGCATAAGTTAACATGGAGATCTAGCCCGCTAAGAAGAAAACCAGCTTCGTAGGACAGAAAACCCAGAGTTTTCCCTGAAGTTAGCTCGCTAAGCGAAAAACCGGCTTAGTCGTAAAGGCCTCTGGGCTAGACAAACAATACAGAGATATGCTATGTGTGAGAGAGGGAGAGGTCATGTGAGGAGAAGACAAAGAGGGGAGGTGGTGCATAAAACAAACTTGGGCCCGGTCACGTGACTGCAGAATATAGCCTGAGGGGGGGTGGGGGTGCAATGAAGTAGCACTCAGGATGGTGTCAAACAAGGACAAAGAGATAGGAGGGAATGTCGCGGCGGAGTGTCGGATGGCGGGAGAGAAATAATGAAAGAGGAGAGGGATGGAAGGCAAACACAAGCTGAGTCCATTAGCTCTCATTACATGTTGGCTAGCGGAAGCTTCAGCACCAGTGAGCCATGAGCTGCTGGCTGTGAAGCATCAGTCCCATTACCCAGAATGCCCTGCATTGAGAGAGCCAGACACGCACTAACACACACACTTCAATGCAGGTGGAGTATCACATTAATACATCTTGACCACATTTGCCGTGGTTTGTGTGTGTAATGGTGTGCAGATGGTTCACATGCACATTAGGGCTGGAAAATGAATTTGAATTTAATCGCAATATATGGATTATGGGAAGTATATAAATCGTATTAGGTTGACTTTATAAAACACATTTGTTTAGTACAGATCCGCTTAAAAAAAGAAGACGAAAAGAAAAGAAATCACACCACGATGAAACGTGTCTTACAATGATAAAAGGAATAACGATGCAAAAATGATAACGCCCTCCAATAATGTGAATCATTTCTCAATTGCAATTTTCGTCTAAATAAAAGTGAAAAGGTAAAAAAAATTCCCCAATCATGTGTTCCTAATGCAAAGAAAGAGGGCTTGTCTCATTCACAAAACAAAAGAGTGATTTTGTGTCAGAGTGCGAGTTGAGGAGCGCGTTGACAGACAACAACAACAACAACAACAAGACACACACCATTAATCATCGTGTCACAATAACAAGTGAATAATGAAAAAGACGGAGAGGGGGAAATTGAAAGGCGACGTGTCGAACATCCAAACTAATCTGCAAAAACAATTCCATTAGTGACGCTAATCAACAGCATTCTGTAATTAATGTCTGGTGTTATTTGTCCTCTAATCACTCCATTTATCTCACTTGTTTCTCATTTCTAACACTGCCTTAGTAATTAGCATTTTCATTTATTCATAGTCAGCATGATCAGTTGGAAGAGAATAGGTGTCAGACTTTAGCTGCAAAGTAATTCAATCTCTGTCTACCAAAACAATCCGTGTTGTTTTTACTCATGAGTACACTAGTTTTTAGATCTGCCAATCAACATATCTCTTCTGCAATCAGGATAATCTTCATTTGTGGCACTGCCACTTTTCTAATGTATTTTACTGTATTATACTGAATTGTGTTGTACTGTTGTGTTTGTTGAAGTATTGTGTATTAATGTTGCAAAAACCTTCCTATAAGGACTACAGATTAACCTTATTAGCTATTGTCTTATTTACAACGAGGGTGATCTTCATCACTATCATCACCATGTTTCTCTTTTAGAGGCAGCAGTCTGTGAAAAACTCATGAGTTTTTAATTTCACAAAAAGAGAAGAGATGTTTGATTGTTATTTTATTTTGTGAATCAGTTAATTAATTGTCGTGTGTAAAATGCTTTATAAAGAATGAGAGAGAGAAAGAGGAATGAAAATAAAGTGTATGCAATACAGATAAGAAGAAATTGCCTAGTTAATGGTTACAATTAACATTTTGATTATTTTGTGTAAGATTTTTAGCGATATAACAGTATAGTAGTACACTATTAACATAGATGAAATTATACATTTTTTCAGGAGATGCAACTAGAGAAAAATGGGCGCCAATTACAAAGATTGGCATCAATGCTTCACTAATCAAATGTTGTGCATCACTTGTTCAATTTAAATGTTTATTTGGATGCTTGGGTACCAGACCAGTTAATATGACATGCAAGCCAACAGGACAAATTGCAGTGAGAGAAACAAGACAAGCAATTTTGCTGAACAAAACAGGCCTCAGACGTTTATAATGGATTCTTCACGGATCCATTTCCATTCACAATGCATGAGTAGACACCGGAAAAATGATTTACTAAGCGAGTTACACGTCTAAGGTCATGTCTGTGTGTGTGGAAGACACCAAGATATTCTTTAAGCACATACACAAGTTCATATTGATTGTAGAATTACTAATACATTTTCCCTCTTGGCATAAACCAGTGTTTCTCAAAGTGGGGGGCGCAGAGGCATGCCAGGGGGGGGCTCGAGACCAGGAGGAAAAATGGATATGAACATTTTGGAAAATTATTGATTCGAAAATAATATGATACAGTACAGTACAAGTACGTCTGGGTCTCTGTGTTTCATTCAAGCTTGGCTCTGTGTGTGTGTGGAACGAGCCATTTTGTGTGCGAGCGAGAGAGAGAGAGTCACTGTTCTATTTTTTTTAAAGGAATGCTCACGTTCATATTGATGTATTTTAATAAATGTTAACTTGGCCCATAACGTGACTATTTGTGTTGGGGGGGCCCGACTTTTTTTTTTCTCCAAACAGAAAAAGTTTGAGAACCACTGGCATAAACAAAGCACAATCAGGAAGAGTTGGCAAGCATAATAGAAAGTAATAAAATACATTATTTTCTTGTTTATGCAAGCTTGCTTCATGGTTTGCAAAGAATAAACAAACAACTGTATTCTAGTCAAGTATACCTGTAAGCACATAGTTGTAATAGTAGTCTGATTTAGTGACTTGTTAGCAACCGCTGTTTTATGACACATAGGCTTTGGACAATCATGAGGGGCTAGTATTTTGTATATAATGTTGTAGAAGAAAAAGACAAAAACATCTCTGAAGTTCTCTCACATCCTTTTTAACCAGATCTTATGTCAGGCTGTTAACCAAAAAAGCATTCAAAAGCATTCCTGCACCACTCACTTATCTGGTTAAAGAAGAAAATCAGTTATATCCTTTTTTAAATGTAACCAGTTGCACATTTTTAAACATCTTCACTAAGTAAAAACATATATACTGCGCAACAGTGCAGTTTATTTCATTTTGATGACACTTTTTACCAAAGTGCAATAAGTGCATTCAACAATAAATATTTTTTATAAAAATCAAGAATCCTGCAGGTGCTAAACCACTTTGAGTGCTACCGGTTTGGATTTAACTAAGCCAAACATTTTAAGTGCTACTTTAAGTATGTGTAGACTTTGTGCTGTCCTTAAAGGGGACCTATCATGCAAAATGCACTTTTGTACGTCTTTTATACATGAATATGTGTCCCCGGTGTGTCAGGGAACTCACTAATGGCGCATTCACACTGCAGCGCGGAGCTCGCTTTAAGCGTGCCGAACCGTGCGGGGCCTGTTTTTGGTTGCGCTCACACTCGGCCTAGTTCCGCCCCGGGGGTACTTTTTCGTCTTTTTTCTGGCCCGACAAATTTGTGGTTCTATCGAGGCCAACAAGCGGGGCCAACAACCGGGCGGAATATGCTAAACATATTTGACCGTGATTTAATTGTAATACACGTTTCAAAATGATGCCGAAGTAACAACATACTGATACCGGTTAGTACAAATCATGAATTAATGCTTTGACAAGTCTGCAGACAGACGGGAGGCGAAGAACCTTTTAAAATGCGTGATGCATCTTCTTATTACAGACACATGCATTTCCAAACATTCGGTCTACCTACGCTGTAAAATATTATCTCTTCGATTTACACACGGCATCTATTGCACGTCTGTCCGTCCTGGGAGAGGACCATTCCCATTTTCCCCTTTAAACTGTGGGTTTTTCTCCGGACGCAATGCTCCGACCGTACACACTCACAACAACGGCCTATACAGACATAAATAAGCCAGCGACTGTATTCACCATGACACAGACAGTCTGTGGTTTGTACTTGTTTATAACTTTTGTCTAGTTTCTTAACAGATATGAGGAGCTGTGAGCTTGAGTGCTAACAGCTAACAGCTGATGTTGTTTTTCTAGGGGTGCTCGTTGAAGATGACGTCACGGCTCCGCCTACACTGCGTTACTATAGTAACTGCCCCAGCTCCTAAACTGTAATGTGAGCGCAGCATTAAAGTGAGCCAGGCCTAATAAGGCCTAACCAAACCAAGCCAAACCAAACCAAACCAAGCCTGCAGTGTGAAAGCGCCACAAGTGTCAGAAAACACAACCCTCTCTATTTTCCTCCATACCCAAATCTCTAAAAACGGGGCTGCAACGGAGCTGATTCAGACGTTAATTTTTCTGACGTCAGAAAAGGGGTGCTCCGCCTATATGGGCAACTCTCCACCTATCAGGGAAATGGGGGGTTGGGCCACGGCCACTGCCGCTCGAAAGCGCTGGAGACGCTGTAGTACATATGCCAGGCCTGTAAGTGGCGCTGTAGTCTGCCACAAAAGCAGCGAAGAAGGCTTCCCGCGCATGGTTGCCATGGTTGCCCTTCTCCGCTGTGGACGCTCTGGCTCTTTTCTCCCTCCCTGAGGCAAGCGTTTGCTCCTGCTGCTGTAATTCAATGCAATCCCTCCCTCGCTGTAATTCTCTCCGGTTTGCCACCAGCAGATGACAAACATATAAGATTTATTTTCTGAAAGTCTTGCAGACTACAGACTTGCCCTTGGGTCATGTTTACCCAGCTGACTGTCCTAGGATGGCTACAAAGTGGAACTGTGTTGTTGTTTTTGTCAAGCTAGCCCACCGCTGTTCCCCCCGTTACAGCCTTGTAACTTTCGATCACTCACTGCACCACCAGTCCTTGCTGGTGACACAATAACAAATCCAATGCTACGTCAATAGTGTTGCAAAACACGGAAAAACATTGTTTTGCAAACTTTCAGAGTTGAAACAACTGTGGCGAAACGAAATCCAAGTGATTAATTTTCACTTCAAAGTGGGTCCTAAGGGTGTACATCTGCAGAATGGTATAAATAAGTCAAACGAAACAGAGGCTGGATGTTGGACGTGTAGTCGTGTACTACAACATTTGGAAATTAAAACATAACAGAAACATAAAATAATCCGAATTTTTAACAGCACATCATTCTTATAAACCATTGCACTACAGACATATACAATGTTTAGCTATGGAACATGTTGCTCAAGTCAAGTTTCTTGTGTCGTGGCAATAGTTGATGCTTTTCCTGTCATGCCATCCATATATATTTTTCATCTAGGGCTTAATCATTTGGAAATGATAACTAGTTGCTATTAGATTCACTGATATTGCAATTACATCACAATACTTCATTCAGAATATTTTCCAGAATTTGTCCTTGACCAAATATTGCGCTTATTGCCTTTAGTCCATAAAGCACTTACGATAACATTTAAATGAAAAGGGACCCAATTATGTGCATGTTCAGGTTCATATTACTATTTCTTGCCTCCACTGGGACATGTCTCCATGCTTTAAGGTTCAAAAAGCTCTTTATTTTTCTCATACTGCCTGTGCTGCAGCACCTCTTTTCACCCTCTGTCTGAAACCAGAGCCCATTCTGCTCTGATTGGTTAGCTGGCCAGCTCTGTTGTGATGTCTTTCTCTGAAGGGAAAACAGGAATTGTAGCCTTTGCAGACCATTAACTGCACAAAAACCTATATAACACACTATAGGAAAGGGAAAAACAACAAAAAGCAAAAGAAATGCCCCTTTAAAACTGAAGCCCTAGTTTCAGCTCCATCTCTTTCTTCCCTTACCGTTAGAGGCCTCTCTCCCTCCCTGTGCATTAATCTCCCTCTATCCTCTGTAAACTGTAAACACATTTGTCCGTGATGCTACTGAGAGTGCCATCTAATGTCAACAGCTGAAAGATTCAGTGAGAGGGATAATCAGGCTGGATTACAGTCGCTGTATTTTCGCTGATACAGTTGTTTATTTTCCTCTCGGAGCAGTGCGGCAGCTGAGTGCCATCCTGTCGTGTTAAAATTCATAAATCCCCTCATTGCACATAAACACTCGGTCTCAGGAGGCAGACCATTAAGACCCCAACAACAGCTAAAGAAGTATTCAATAAAGGACATTTGGCAACACTTACCAAACTTGTTTTTCCTTTCCACACACAAATATTTCATTCAGGACATGCGTCAAAAAGCCTATTAAAAAGCAGTGAATCCATTCAAGCTCTCACACTAAACCCATGAATGGATCAGCATTTGCAAAAACAATGCCGTGGTACACCGGTAAAGGTTACTCAAGTAGGTTGGTTGCTCACAGTATAAAAACAAGCTTTTAGTAAATTTGGGTTCTGTTTTGAATCGTGCAGGGAATCATTAGGCACGTTCACACCAAGTACTTTTCCCACAAAGGTTCCTGAGAACTCTTTAGTTCTCATGTAACTAAGTACAGATCGCGTTCACACCGGAAATTAGTTCCTGGGGTGGATTAGGCAAATTCTTCTGCTTTGGGTTTACTGGCAGGCCGCAAACAACTTCACGGCGTATACTGCCGCCCAAAATCCCCGGCCGGAAGTCCCCCGAGTTAGGGACTGGCTTCAGTAGAAGCAGCTGGGACTCCCAGCAGCTTCTACTGAAGCCTTCCGAGTAAACGGCCAGAACGCCGACACCTCCTCATCTCCACCGCTCCCATGTTTTATTTTGTGTTGCTCTCTAGCAGGGACTGAAAAGGGGGTAAAAAAGGTTCTCTAGAACTAATTTAGTTCCTGGGACTTTTTGGTGTGAACGCAACTAAATCGTAGTTCTCAGGAACCTTTGTGGGAAAAGTACTTGGTGTGAACGCGCCTATTGAAACCTGCCACTAAGGACAGGGACTGCACTTCCCCACACAATGATGACAATAGATTAAGAACAGTGCTCAAGTATATATGCACATACTGGTCAACCAACAAGAAGACTTAGCAGAAAAGTATTGATGAAATTCCATCAAGGCATTACTAAAGTACTGGGTTTAAGATAATAGAAAGAAGTTTTGGATAGACAGGTAGAGGGACACACATAGGAACGTACAAAGTGATGAACAATGTGGCGGTACACACGAAAGTAGGGGATGTGAAGATGGATGTACAGAGGGGCATTGAGATTGTATCTCAATGCATTTATCTGGTTAAATAAAGGGACACACAAACTGTCGTACAGAAGAACCTACTCAGGGGGCATATCGTTATTAATAAGGCTTGGTGTTATTCAGCTGCTATATGAGCTGAAACTCAGGGAATTTGTATGGATCTTCTAAATGACTGAGAAGCAGGCAACTCAGTCAATAGATGCTTTGTATGATGCAATTCAGATTAGGGGTTTCACAACTACCTATATTTACTAGTCGACAAGTTCTTCAAAATAGTAGTCGACTAGTTGTTACGTCATAATAAAGACACACAAAGAGAGGTGTAAAACTGTATTTTGTATTGAAATTCATACAGTTACGTTAAACACTGTAACAAAGGAGCATTTTAATTTGTGTTACATGGCTGATTAAATTAAAAACAGTAACTGGACTCACCAAATCTACTGCAAAAACTCTGTTAAGAACATAAATGCAATGTAGATCCAGTGCGCATTGCGCAACACTTTACTCGCTGTCACTGTCCTCCTCGATAACGATGTCCACCCTTCCAGGTTTTTTGGTTTGCATTAAGGAAGACAAAAGCATCAACATGTGAGGGAAAGAGGCTTGACCGCTGTCTGGTGACAGTGTTGCTTGCCAGGGAAAACATCTGTTCACTTGGGGTTCTGGTGGCTAGCCAGCTAGCTCCTGGAAAGCTTGGCTAAACGGGGGAAGCGGTTTGCGTTTTGTGCCCAGAGGGTTATCCATTGTGGGGATATGGGGTGTCTGCTGGCACTGGCAGTAATCCCGTAGCTCATCCGCGCCACTGTTGACCCGTTTTTTCTTGTTGCTCTCGAAATGAGGTCCAAACAGCTGTTCAAAGGGGGGTGTTAGTGGAGCACGCTCGTGAACTTTTAGTGCCGGAGCTAAAACTGAAACTGTAGAGCGCATAATTGCGGCGCATTTGCGCATAAGATGAGGACTGTCTTATGGCCAGGACTGTCTTATAAAAGAGATGTTCAATCTTAATTGTTGGTTTTTTTTTAAACAGAGGGACATATAGCTGTACGTACAGTAGGACAGACAGGCATACGGGAGTAGGTACAGACGGAAAGACAGCAGACTGACGGAAAGACAGCAGACTGACGGAAAGACGGACATACCGATGTACAGAGGGACTGATGGAGCGACAGACCTAAAAACATGCATCTTCCTTCGGCTGGCTGTTGCTGAGGCATAACATTATTTAAAACCTTCAAGGAGGGCTGTGCAATTCATCGTATTTTAATCTCGGAAAAAAAACGATTATTTTGCTGCACTCCCTTTCGCAATGATGCTCTCAATTCGTCTTGCATTACACATCCTGCGTGGGATGCTTTTAGGGAGGGGCGACAGCGCCTCTCAGCAAGGTGTTGAGACTTGCAGGTCTGTTTAATAAATCCATATAAACACGTTACAAGGGAAGCTTTAGTTGCCGTGTCTTTATTCTCCGGTCTCTAGCGTTCAGTCAACTTTCACTAACCTCGTCAAGCCGGAACCTCTTAGCTCGCTACTTCCGGTTTCCGGATAAGGGGTTACCAAAATAAGAGTACTGCGTGTAGCAGTTTAATTAAACATTACAGGTTGAGTGACATTAGTTATCATATTTATATAAGTTTAGTAGGTTGTGGAAGTGTGCTCCAAAATATTTGCTTATCTTCTTTATTGGTATTTATTATTTTGATATTATTTATTTAAATGTAGATATAAATGTATAATTTTATTTTTGTATTGGTTCTTCAGTTGAATTATACTTAAAGTTCAGGGTATTCAACTGTTAAAAACATACTGTTCAAATTATTATTTTAATTTGTTTTAAAGTTCAATAAATGGATATTTTTTAAGTCAATGAATAATCGTATTTAATAATCGTGATATCAATATTGACCAGAAATAATTGTGATTATGATTTTTGCCATAATCACACAGCCCTACCTTCAACAGTGTAATTCAAATCAAAACATTTCCATTAATATTACCACTTATATCTCTTTATCAAAAGTATGACCTGCTTCTGCATTGAAAAGTACTGTATCAACATAGACAAAGCCCACACAGTCCAATTTACAACAGTACAGAAACTGTTGTACCTCATTCAAAAGCTCCATGTAACTTTCTGTGTGCTGTTCTTCTCTGTTTCCCTGCAGCCCCTTCTGTACCCCTTGGAGGCCAGTCCAACTACTGTGCTCTGCTTGTTTGGCTTTCCTCCCATCATAAATCTGATGTTCCATTTAAAAAAAGAAAAAAACCCTATAGGGCCCATGAGCTGCTAAAACAACAAGACCACCTTCCTGGAAAGAGGAACATGTCCTATGATATGTCATAAGAATGATATTGCAGTCTAAATACTGTGTAATAAACAATGTAGTCTTAGAAATACAAGCGTGTGTGTTACTGTGTGAGAGGCTTTCGGTTAAATGGAGCATGAGGTGGTCTTATCAATGTATGGATTAACCTGCACCAGTACCAATATCATCAGCATGATTGAGCTTTTTGCCACTACAACACTGTCTGATAATGAATGATCATGTGTTGGCCTTCACCAGAATGTGCTGTTTGCACAATATGAGAAATACTTTCAGAAACCACAGGCCGACAAAACAGATTTTTTTGCTGAGAATAAAATCATTAAAGTTGCTAAACAACTAATTCAGCCTGGCGTGGGGGCTAGGTTTTAGTGGAATAAATGGTTCGGGATGATGTGGAAATGGAGGGGGACTCGAGTCACATGACTTGACTCGAGTCAGACTCGAGTCGCATATTTTTTGACTTGAGACTTGCTTGACTAACATTGATAAAAGACATGACTTGACTTTGACTTGGTATTCATGACTTGAGACTTGACTTAAGCTTGAGACAGATGACTTGAAAGGACTTAAATATTTGCGTTTGTTTTTGTATTGAGATATTACGTTTAGGTTTTTCGAAATGTGATTGGGTGATTATAGCGCCATGCACGCAAACCTGGCAACCCACTAGTAGGGAGGAGTGTCAGTTAACATGGCAGCGGCTAGCGTTACTCCAAAAATAGTCAAGTTTGGATTCAAGGATTATGTTGTCGATGACGGTAATAAGAAGAGAACAGCGGTATGCAGGGTCTGCAGCATAAAGATCAGTGACAGGACCACCACAACATCCAACTTCATTCGTCACTACAAAAAAACCCACAGAGAAAGGTATGTGCATGTGTTGTGTTAGCTAGAAAGCTAACGTTAAGTTTAAGCTACGTTAGACTTGGTTTCAAATCGAGTAAGCATTGCAAAGAGAAGACAAAACGGTAAATGAACACTAGAACAGCTTCCTCCACCAGGCGGTCAGGATGCTGAACTCTCTCCCCTCCCTACCTCCCTCTCTCCCCCCCTCTGGCATCTCTCCCCTGAACTCTCCACCCTGCCCCCGACCTTTCTCCCCTGCCCCAAATGGTCCTGGACTCTAAACCTAACCCCCCCCCCCCTCCATTTTTCTGCCATCTCCGGTGAATACTTTAACATATTATTAACATTTTAACTGTATACCCCGGTTATCTAGGCCCTTTTTGTTAGTTTTGTTGTTGTTTGTTTGATGTATATATGTCACACTGTAGGACCTCGAGAAACGATATTTCGATATTTCTGGATGAACAACATGTAGAATTCTTGACAATAAAGCTGACTTTGACTTTGAACCGCCAAGGGATTCATTTAGACCAGTGACCACCAACTGGCGGCCCGCGGGCCACATCCGGCCCGCCAGACATTCTCATCCGGCCCGCACGACGGGGGTGACTGCGTTCGCCCCCCACCCATTTTTTTAAATTTTTTTTTACAACGTCTCGTGAGTAAGGTGCAGTACCGGAGTCCAACAGAGAGGCAGCAGCTGCGGGACAGTAGACTGCGTACTGCGAAAGGTTCCCTGCCTTGAAGAAGAAGTGATCCTTCAATGTGAAGAGTTTGCTTCGTGCGCGCCCGCACCACAGCAGTAGCCCCGCTGTGACAGAGTCCAACAGAGAGGCAGGAGCTGCGGGACAGTAGCCTAGAAGCAGGGTTGGGTTGGGATTTTGGAATACTTATTGGAATTATTGGTGGAAACGTTTCCTCACAAAATGTAATATTCATTACCGGCAGAACTGTGTGCACACTGCACAGCACTGCATCATGTCTGTGAGCGAGTGAGAGATGCAGGCAGCGTGTCTGTGAGGCCCCGCCCCGGCACGCAGATGAGAGAGAGAGATCTCTTTTAAAATATATTGAAAGTTAGAGACGGAGATGGTTAGATAACATGTGCAAGATAACGTGTATGTAGCATTTCTTTAATGTCGAAATGATGACATTTCATAACGGGATCAAATCAAAGTGAATGGCCTGCTGCTGCTGAATGCATGGGGCAAGTGACTGGAAAATGTTTTAAAAGTTATTACATCGTTTTAATAAATAATAATTATAATTCATTCTATTTAGGGAGCCTTTCAAAGCACCCAGGGACACCTTACAATTCATAACATATTCCAAGGAAAGGTTTTAAGACAGTACAAAGAATGCAGTCCGGGTGATGTTTTTTATGTGGGGTGCAGATGAGAGGGAGCTGTCCAGAATGACACCAGGATGTTGTGTTTGAGTTCTTGATAAGCCATTAAAACAGTAAAATAAGTGTCTCCTGTTCACCAAAACATACCCATCTGTTATGGAAAAAGAAAGTATTCTAAAAGTGATCTGAATACGTTAAGACACGTAACTGTAACTGTATTCTGATTACTTTCAGAGCATGTATTCAGTATTCAGTAACTGATTACATTTACCCCCCCGGTCAACAACTATAAAAATCGCTGGCCCGCGATAGTGTCTATTGGATACATTTTGGCCCTTGGACAAATGTAGTTGGTGATCCCTGATTTAGACTAACCCTGATACTGACGGGCTGCCAGGAGAGAGAGAGAGAGAGAGAGAGAGAGAGAGAGAGAGAGAGAGAG
>CALSBZ010044417.1:286443-301338 GCA_943591055.1 Gobionotothen gibberifrons | reverse complement strand
GTGTGTGTGTGTGTGTGTGTGTGTGTGTGTGTGTGTGTGTGTGTGTGGTCTGTTTGAAAGATTCTAATGGAGAGACCCTATTGGCTGCAAATGAACCCTACACGGAGGGACTGATGTGATTGGCTGTTACATGGCGCACCCCTGACACAATTAAGTGGCCCTAGCTTCAACCAATATCAGACTCACACAACTATCCACATTGAGAAAGACTTCAGGAGGATTGTTTGTCTGCTAAACCGCACAAACAAATTAAAGAAATATCAAATGTTGTGTTGTTTTGTACTATACAAATCTTTCTTTAATTCTGTAAAAGTAACATGTAGAAACATGCTTTCAGATTCAGTCCATGCTCTATACTGTAGAATCTTCAGATCGCTTTAAAAAAAAATACTATATTTACCAGAATATGCCTTTAGATTGTAATCAAAATAATTGTTATTCCAACAAATAAATGTCATGCACTTGATGCTCTATTTTTTATTGTTTTAAAGTGCATCCATCATGTTGTAAAAGCCCCAACTTTTAAAACAGTGAGCAATAATTGTTGTGCAGTAAAAGTCACATATTTTAACTGATCCAGCTGCCCTTACACTGATAGTGTAATTGCAAATATATTTACTTATCTTATCTATTAAATGCTCCAGTAATAAAGGATCGTTCGATTAACATCCCTATCATGCTCAAATGCACATTAGCTGAAATGAAATACAGCCTCCTTCATTTACATACAACCACACTTATTTATCACACGTACCAAAACGTGTTTGTATCTCCTTCCCACACGCCTACTCCCCAGCAGGAGAAGTGCTGAAGATGCTGCTAATTGTCTGCATGGTGTGTTAGTGTGTATACATAAGTAGAGGGGTTACTTAAGGCACTATAATAACAGGGAAAGGAAAGCTGAGCTGGGATAGAAGACAAGTGGCATCCTCTTTCACTCTCTTCTTCTTTCTTTTTCTTAATGGTGCTGCAGGTGGCGGCAGACTAACCCACACACACATCTCCGTCTCAAACACAAACAGATTTAAACATGGGAGCAGCCCGGAAAAACGTTTGTTGCATTTCAAATACTTCTGAATGCATTAAAGATTGTAGGACAATGTGTTTGACATAAACAAAATCCAAGAAGACAAAAGTTTGGACAAATACAACATTGAAATGTGGTGTCTGATTAGATAAAAATTCCATCGATTTAAGATTTAAATCAGTTTTGACCCGGGCCAGTCTTCCCTCTGTTTTCCCCCCCTTACTGCTGCTAATCCACTACAGCAAGCTTTGAACTTTAGACCTTGTTTTCTAGGCAGAGGATGAAAACGAGCAGACGGTCGGGTTGCTAGAGAGGGCGGAGCCAGAGGAAGAGAGGGCGAGACAGAGGGCAGTTTGTAAAGAAAGGAATCAAGCATTGAAAAGGAAAATAAATAAGGTGGGAACTGAGGAATGAAAGGAGAAAGTGAAAGAGAGATGGGTTGAAGGGGTTAAGGAGGAAGGAAAATAGTGAGAAATGGAAAAAAAATGTTTGGTAAAGGAAGATTAAGAAAGATGGCAAGGACACATGGTTGAGGAAATGCAGGTATATTGAAAAGAGACAAGCAAGTGGGAATAAGAGGGATGAAAATTATAAAGATAAACCGATTTCATGTGATCTAAGACAATCCTTTTTCCAGTGGTTTTCTTTTTGTTTGTGATTAGAGGCAAAGTGATCTTGGCAGAAGTTCAACTGCAGAAGGGTTTAATGCCGTACAGTCAGATAGAAATCTGCCTGGTTACATTATGCTATTTGTAGTTTATGTTCACACACATTTCCAAACCAAATTCAATAACTTGACAAGACTGACGGAAAAATCCCTCTCTGTGTATGCATGCACAGATGAGTGGAGGCTCACTCATGGAGAATCAATAGATCCTTGTCAATTGCTGACCTAGAAAATGTGAATAAGGGCAAAAGGACACCAGCTGATTGACTGGGCATCGTGTCATGCGGAGTCAAAATGTGTAAATCAAGTCACAGCATGTGTAACTGAACCACAAAGATGATTTGGATTATTGAAATCTATTACAAATATTGGCCACAAGTTGCAATTTTTCGAATAGCAGTACAGTGTTTTTTACTTTCTTGTGTTCACTGGCCAACCTTCATTCTCATCTGACTCTATAAGGCACTAGGGCTGGGTATAGAGTGGTGCAGGAATGAGACCTAAAACCCAAGAAATCAGTTTAATAAGTCAATTGTTATTTTAATGGGTTTTTGGTCTAATGCCTAAAAGAAATGACTAAAATGATAAGACTTCTTAACGCCATCACGTCGAACATTAGCCGCCTTTAGCGTGGCGGTGGTGTTGTGAAGTCATGCTATCGTGATGTAGTTTGTTTATAGCCCAACGTTTGCTTTTTACTTCTGGTGATTGCATTTACGCTTCAACAAGTGTTAGTATCAACGCTTTTTTCTTAATTTAATATTCTGCACATTTCAAAATTCAATGGGCAAAATCCCGCGTAGTAATCAGCAGTGAACCGCTTCAACACGTGTATTTCGGTTTATTCACGGCATTCATTTTGTTATTCTACAGTATTGTTGTTTTATAGTTATTTCTTAATGTATACAACCCAATTTGTGTTCTTTGAAATTAAAAAGGATATTGCATTGTGTTTGTTACTTTTGTTGCAGTATATGTCTTAAGTGTAATTTGGCTTGGCTTCCTATTTTGTATGGACATGCTTTTATTTTGAAGGAGAGTTAGCGCTGTTGACAGGAAGTTGTTGTTGCTATGTAAACAACGTGACGGAGATTAACTCTTCTTTACATATAAAGACGGAGAAAGTAAACGATAAAGTTGAGTTAAGTGTTACAACCCCCCGCTCTTAAATTGATATTGGAGATTTCAATAAATTCAAAAACGAATATCCGAATAACGAAATTGAAACCCGAATAGTACTCCAAGGAACGAATATTCGGATATTCGGGTACAGCCCTAGTGTATGTGTATGTGTACACATTGACTTTAAATCAAATGTATTATGTTAACAGATTTCACATAACTGTATTAGGTTAGTTGAAAGCAATAATATCTAGTTTAAATACAAAATATTAGGTTCTACTTAATATTATTGCTTCCAACTAACCTAATATAGTTATGTGAAGTCTGTAGACACAATACATTTAATTAAACTCAACGCTTCAGTTTTTTCAGTGTTTGTGTGTCTATAATAAAAAGATTCCTATATCAATGTATTATTATTTGACCCTATAAAAACCCTCAAAAGGGAAAAGTGCCAAATAATGTACAAATAAACTGACAAGCGAAGGAAAATCCCAATGAATTAGCAGAAAGGTGTCAAAACTGCTAACTTAGAATGACAAAAAATAGATTATTGTTCAAAAAATATTCACGTTTAAAAGGCTGATATCATATGTGTCTGACAAAAATAAATGTTATCAAAAAAGCAGTATCCATTATTACATTTAAAATAATCTAAAAAGATCGAGAAAGAATAGTAAACTTGCAGCATTACCAGTTTCAAGTCCAAAACAATTTAAATGAAGAGTTTTCTGGGGGATTTTCATTTCCACCCACTGCTATTTTTGTCTTTGTTTTAATTGTATGGTTACTCATCTGGTTTGGTTTAAGTGAATTTCATTATTTTGTACAGAATGCATGCTGGTTCAAACAAAAATAGAATAAACCATAACAGAGCAGAACATGTCCATTATAGTACACATAATTAATATGCTGGCATATCCTGTCATGAATCATACATGACCCATTTAGCAAAAGTTTACGACTCCATTATTGAAAACAGAGCAACAATAAGAGGACACAAAAACGATCTCTTTATTTGGACTGTTGTGTTCATTAGGCAGCTGACATCCTAACGTTCTTCCTAAAATAATATCCATGTGTGTAACATTACCAAACCATGAATCACAACATTGGCCTAAAGCTGAATTACACTGACATCGACCGATCCGTGATCCGATAGATAACATATCTCTTTTTCTTCTCTCAATTATTTTATTTATATTGTGCACTCTAATCAATATTAATCAAGCTATTGTACGTTTATACATTTTAAGAATGGCATTTAACTTTTTTGAGAATGAGTTATTTTATTATATTTATTTGGGTCTACAACAGATGATACTAATGTTTATGTCGGTAAATGTGTGGCGGGGGTGTGAAAATAACGGGGACAAAGCTGGCTGCTGTCAGACGATCAGCTGTGCGGAGTCATCACAAACGGACGTCGCTTCACGTGACGCTCCGGAGGAAAGGACGTCCCATTGCTCTTAAAACTCATTTCCCTGCTTCTCGTGGTTTCCTTGCGTCTCTCCATGCTTCCCTGGTGGGAGGGGCTAAACGCAGGGAAACGACGCAAGTGAGCGACGCAAGGAATCCATTAAACCCGAAGTGAGATGCAGCCAAAGTCATTCAAACTAGCTGCACCTTTACCAGCTTTGATAAACACTGTAATGTATCAATAAATATAATCATAACGTATCATATATATTTTTCTGAAATGGGCCACACTTCCTATTGAGTACTTTTACTTTGATGCAAATTCTTTGTACTTTTACTTGATTGCACAAATTGTACTTGTTACAGAGTATTCGTAAACTCTGGTGCTTCTTCTTTTACTCAACAACAAGATCGGACTACTTCTTCTACCTCTGCCACTGACCTTTAACTACTATGGGAGAGCATCCTCCATTTTCTTCCCAGCAGCCAAACACGGTAGCTTAAAGTCGACACTCCTCCAGAAAAAAATCCCAGGGTCGCGAGCTATAACTCCCACTGCCTCCCTTCCTCTGGATTAACTCTCTAGCTGCTCCAGTGATTTGGACACTCATTGATACTCCCTACGCTCCTTTTTCTTTACACCTCCAATGTATCCTTCCACTACACCACCACGCATTTCTCTGTCTTTCTTTTCTGCCAGCTGCTTGTATGTTTTGACGCGGCCAAAAAGCACTGTTGGTGAAGACGAGAATGGGGGCAAAGGGCCAACAAGGTGAAACCTGAAAGTTAATGGTTAACCTGATAATTGGGGTCAGCAGGGTAAGGGCAAACTCCACAAATATAGCACACTGACATGAGTAAAGACTTTAGGGAATGGAAGGACAGGAGGGGGGAGAGATTTAGAGTGGAATGGACACAATGTAGAAAGTTTAGACCAAGAAAATGTTAAAGATAAAGATGAAAAAAAGGAAGGAAGTAAAGAGAAAGGAAACAAGGAAAGAAGAGTGAAATTAGGACGTAAAAGAAAGCAAAAGAAAGAAGGCTTCCCTAACGATAAGTGGACATATACCTCTGTGCAAACACACTTACACAATATTCTCACCCACTACACTGTGATGCAAATCAAGGGAGCGTGATGAAAGGTTATTAAAGTTCATTAAAAGTGATGCCAGCTTTGTTTTACAGCCCATCATTTCTCATGAATGTTAAATTTGAAAAATGAGACATCGACATAATGGTTCAATTCAAACGCTTGGATGCAAATGGAGGGCTTTGATGTTGCAATTATTACAGCCATTTTGACAGAAGCTGTGTCCAGGACCAATTATTGGAGCCAGAAGTAAGTGCCTGTTTATAATAACTGGTAATAAAACTGAAGTCAGCATTGAGATAATCACTATTTATTACGGTTATTCATTATTTGAAGGGACTACATTGCTTGTGCTTTCACATTTCTATTTAAATAAACAGCACTGCTTTCACTTTCATATTTTACTAAATTCCTTTTTCGTTTTTGATTGAATTTATTGAAATCTCCAATATCAACGTAAGAGGTAAGAGCTTGTGCCTCTTCGGGGGGTGCTAACACTTAACCATAAACGTTATCGTTTACTTTCTCCGTCTTTATATGTAGCTATGACTTTTCTCCGTTAATCTCCGTCACATTGTTTCCATAGCAACAACAACTTCCTGTCAACAGCGCTAACTCTCCTTCAAAATAAAAGCATTATTACGCCCACCAAAACGCTCTGGTGCATCTTTCTCTGCTGAAGAATACATTGAATTTAAATAATTGAATATCTCCTTAAATGACTGTGGTCTAAACCAAAACATTCCATCCCATTTTAAAGTGGCCTTTATCAGATTTTAGGCATTGGTTTCCATATAATTCTGACAGATAATCTAATAAATTAATAGATGAATGAATAAATAAATAAAACAAAACTTTTTGTAAACAAATCAAAACACACATTTTGATTAAGGTATGTTTCTGCCGGTTCAATTCCGGAAAATACGGGCTAACAGAAACACTGCTGTCTACTTTCTATTAAATAAGTACAGAGTTTTTTAGAAAGAAAGGGATTAATTCAATGAAAGGGTTAAAAATTCAAGAGCTTGATATGATCTGACCTGACAGGAAAGTCAGTAGAAACGTAAGTGTGTTGCTTTTTTCAGGAAGTTTAATGTACTATACATTATGCATTAAAGTGGCTTTTGATGGGGAGAGTGAAACAGCATGCAAGATTTAAAGTTTTATTAAATGAAACTTAAACTTAAAAATATATCTACATGGTTATTCATTCATTGACTTTTTAGCACATTAACCTACATGGGCTGACATTTAAAAGGATTAAGTCTTTATTTTTTAAATATAAGGTTACTTTCCTTCATGGATTTACCATTATGGTGTTGTAAACATTTTCTGAGCGAACATGCAGCAAAGTCCACAGATCAAGAGTCCCAGTGATTTCATCACCTCGCTGCAGCCCAAAAACTGTTTTTAAGTAAAAGAAAAAAGTGAGGCCTTTTTTGCCCTCTGCCAAAATCCCCATGTCACAGGAGAAAAAGGCAAGAGGCCAAAGCCAACATATTAGCTCATTGAAATGTAAGGTGCTTAATGTGGCCAGACAGCACTAAGAGGGAACTTAACTGGAATTGGAAACATTATCATCAGGAAATAGTTTCCTTTGACTATTATTAAATGATTATTGCTCCATTAAGCTGAGGTTTTGTGGCAGACCGAAAGTATCTGAAAATGTAGTCTGCTACTCTTCTACGACAGCCTACAGCGCACAGAAAAGCATCTCTTGCTGTTTACTTATTTGAAGAAACATCATTCAAGGAAATAAAACATTCTGTTCTCTGTAGGCAGAGGTGTGTCAGCAGTGTAGAGCTAGGACCAGTCATCTTGCGGTTGTATTAAACCTTACTGATGTTGAAACAAACAGAAGCTGAACTAAAGTTAGTGTAAACGTAATTTTTAGGGATTAATTGAAATATATTTTTGCATTTTTTTTTGTAGGAGCCACTAACTGCGAAAAGAACAGGATAAGCCTGCCTGGAATGCAACTCTAGTTCATAGCCGACTTCATCCTCTGCAAAGCCAGAAAGGTGATTCCTTTGTGTTTCATTTGCACACGTTTAACGGGAACAGGCGGGGGGGTTGAGTAGAAAAAGACAACCACAAATGGTGTCAAACTTGGTATTATGTCACAACTCAATTTGTGTCTAATCTGTTTTTTATGTAGCTGTCTGAAATTAAAGATTGCAGTTAATTCACGCAAAAGTCTCACATGTTGTTCAACGACATGAAATACGTCAGTAAATACCCCACTGATGAACGTCTGAAGGAGTTTCTAACATGTGACTTAATGACACTACTTAATGTCATCAGGCCAACACAAGTCCGACTTTAGCTTAGTACTGTTTACGTGAAGTCATGTATTTGGTTTGAAGCATTACGCTAGCTACGTTTATACATTAAGTTTATGGTTATTTTTTAAGCATCTATTTATTAACACCCGCTCATTTTGTAGTTTGTAAAATGTGTAAATATGCACAACTACATTTAATTTAACCACTGCCTTCTCTTTGCTGCTACTACTGCTTTTATCACTGCTTTTATTTATATGTTCCTGTTTCTATTACTGCACCGAGAGGGGCCTACGAAGTGTTGTTGTACCAAAGTGTAGTGACAATAAAGACATTCTGATTCTTATTCTGATTTAAATGTGTTGGTAGAATTTACACTTCAAATATTTTTAAAAGTTGCAAAACGTGTCATCAGGCATCATACAAAGGTGTGTTTGGCACAGAAGGAAACACAGAAACCCAATTGGCTTGTTTGTTGAGGTACTGTAGCGCTTGTGATGCTAATTTCCGAGTCAACATCACTACACCACTCGATAGCAACATTAAGCCTAGTATCAGTTTATCTTGTACCTCAGTATTGTGCTGGGGGACTCCTGTCTGTCTGTCTAGACTACCAAGTATGCAGGTGTAAACCAATACAGCCCCCACGCCCCCTCCACCAACATACACACACACAAAGTTGACATTTAAACTTCCCTGGAATTTGAAGTGCAACTGCATGCTTTAAGCAAGATTTACATAAGTTAAACCAATATTCAGTTCAATAAGAAAACAAACAAATCGGTTACCCAGTGTTATCGCTTAGATGTTAGCGTACCGCCTCATAAAAACCAGGTGATTATGATAACGGCCATAATTCAGGGCCAGGGCGGGGGTTAGAATATAGTGAAGTGACGGACCTTGAGTCTGTGATTGAAAACTCTTGACTCGTTCTCATTCGTTGACGTGGCTTTGCAGGCTCTAAAAGCAGAGGAGCTGTTAAGCAGAAGGGCTTGGCACTCAAGCAAAAGGGCCTCTTACTGGAGGAGAAGAGCCCTTTCAAGATAATAGGGTGTTATAAGATAGTAGGGAGCTGCTGTAAATCATAATTTCAGCTGATAGCTGATAACTGATACCAGAAACTGCAACAATGTGTGGTTGTTCAAGTTCGGGCTTTTTTTTAACAGGCCCCAGATACTCTAAATGTAGTGCTCAATATGTAACAGAGTTATCCCTAAAAATGTAGGCTCAACATTTGTTGAAGTTAAACAAATCATAGGAGTTGTGATTAAAACATTGAAAATTAAACAAAACAATACTGGTCTGTGGTTAAAATGTAAAATTGATGCGTAAAAAGTATACTACTGCAGTTTATTTTCTAATAATAAATATATTATTATAATAATTATATTTTTGATCATTTAACATAAAGCCTCCAGCTAAGAGGTCACATTTTCACTTCTGTTTGATTGTTTCTCCGACCATTTGTCGGCAGGATACGGAAAAAAACACACTGGCCAGATCTTCATGGAACTTGGTTGAAGTATGTAGAACCAATTACATTTTGGATTGCTAGATATACACATTTGTTTTTGCTTTCAATAGCAATGGAATATAGAGGGTTGGCCTTGGTGGAATTCTATGTGTTCAAGGTGCCCTTTTTAGTCTATTTATGTATTAAACTGTAATTGTCTGGTGAGTCAGACAGGCGAGGACACAGAAAATGAGTCATGTTAAAATGGCACGGAAATTAATAGCTGCAGTTCATCTGTCTTCTTGAAAGGAAAAATTGAAAAGAAAAAACATAAAAAGAAGTCATTTGAGGTAACCACTAGAGATGTCCCGATCACGTGATCGGATCGGGACATCTCTAGTCGGCTCCGATCGGCTCCGATCACATGATCGGAGCCGATCACGTGATTTTCAAAAGATCGGAATCGGGAGAAAAAAATCGAGCATTGGAGTAAAAAAAAAAAAGATTTTATGTAATGTTACAAAACTAAAATGACCATGTTCAAGTCTTAAAGTCATCCTGGGGCCTTAGTTTTGGTTTCAAATTACACAACATCATGTATGTGTTGCTTCTTTGGGGCTTGTTTTCATAGACCTGGTTGCTTATTTCTCTCACATCTGGCAACAGAGTGGGCGCAGTGTCTAATAGTAGCAGTAAGCTAACGAGTACTGATAAGCTTTATTTTGTTTTGATCCAATGCTGCACAACTGAACTGATCCAATGCTGCTGTGAAAAAAAGAAGCTATATCCATGTTGGATAGAATGGGTAGTTGGGTACTGTCATTTAAATAAAAAAATAACCTTAAGGGACAACTTGAATGCTTTTTTCCTTTTTTTTCTCTTAATGCATTGCATAAAGATCGGATCGGGAAAAATCGGTATCGGCAAATTGTCAAAATCAAATGATCGGAATCGGATCGGGAGCAAAAAAAGGTGATCGGGACATCCCTAGTAACCACATCCCAATCCAAACACTATAAGCTAATCAAGAAAAACAAAGATGTTTTGCTAAAGAACTATGTGATGCTAAGAATGAGAAAAAAATGTCCGAAAAAGAAAATAATGCAAGGTTACGACTTTAAAGTAGCCGAATGAGGTGTCCACTTGTTTATATCTTTAAAAAAAATATTCAACCTCTGTATCCTTACCTAACAGGTAAGAGCAGAAGCATTAAACCAAGCTATTTATTATAAGCTATTTGGCATAAGTGTGTTTATATTTCTCTGTGTAGACGTCCTGCCAAATGAAGGAGTGTATGGTGTGTCAGGTGGTGGATGAGCATTAAAGAACACCAACCGGTGGCTATCATTTAGATGAGGATAGGCTGTGGGCAAATGTAAGATGTATAGTGTGTGTACAAAAGTGTAGCTACATACATATTTATATATAAACACACATTAGTGAAAATGATTTGTTATGACTATGAGCCTGAACATGGTCTGATGTTGAAATGTGTGTGTTCTCTTGAGAAATTCAGAATAATTGATAGTAGTAGTGCTAACGGAAACGTAGTACTACAGATAACGGATGAATGCCGCTCTCTACAATGACTTCCACTGTGAGTGGCTGGCACACAATCTTATACGAGTCATGGCGGGAGAGAAGTGGTTACAGTGCAGCGGCCAGGGCAGAGATTAGCCGCCGTGATTAAAAAGCAGAAACTCTCACAGGCAGATTAGCAGAGTGAAAATGGCTTCTTGAAGGAGATCCTTCAGACCCAAACAGAGACATGAGCTCTCACTCAAACGCTGATTATCCAATTCAATTTCATGCCATTTGTCTTCAGATTCAGTTTAATGCGGTCTGCCGCAAATCTATTACTTCTCTAATATGTCAATCAACACAGTTAAGCACAGCTATTACACATGTAATATTCCCTTCCCTTTCAAATGAGACATTACAATATTTATGTTCACAAGAAACCACTAGTTATTAGGCCTGGGGAAATATATGGATATAATATGGATCTTGTGTCGTCTTTTCTGCAAGACAGTACAAATTATGTACATTTCTGAATGTACCACACTGTTCTGGCAGTTATATTCTGCCATTACCCTCTTAGTCTATAAATCCACATTTCTATTGATCAACATTTTCATTATTAATGGACAACCCTATAATATCATTACTATAATAGAGTTATTTGGTTAAAACAAATGGTGATACATTATTTTCTTAAGCTAGAGAAACATAATTTAGCTATAGTACCCTTCATAACATAATGAAAACGTTTTTTGTACTTTTCCCGATGCCAGCTCTGCCCTAGACTGTTAGGTTGTATACAGACTATGTTTCATTGATGCCTTCCTCACTCAGCTGTTGATTGTGTAGCACCTGTTGGGGCAGGGCAGCTTGCATCTTATCAGTACATGGATGTTGATGACCTTCATGGGTGAGCTCGGAAACCTGAGCAGCACAGTGCAGCTTAGAACAGACATGGTGTCCACTTCAATTTGGAACACAAAAAAAGCACATGTTGCTTCTGCCAACTCATATCCATAGCTCTATGTAGCAACACTACGTGACGGCTTGTCAACATAATTGTAAACGATACACACCAACTCACACATCTTTCACATGGCTTTGGCAAGAATTAATTTAAATGAAACACTATGACGTTTACCATAGCATCTCAACTTCCTGCATCATTTCTAGGGCCTTGACAAAATAAATCTACTTTTACTACCTTTGCATAACATCCACTAAAGAATGAGCGGTATTGATGTAAACAGTTATGTTAGTTGTTAACCGGAAATTGGGTAAAAAAAGGAATAACCAAATAGAGTAACGGTTAAACTAAATGGACTTTCCCAGTAAGTAGTGGAGACGTAATGGGAAAGTGCCCTCATGTGTCTCCAGGAGAGGTGAACAGGGAAATCATTTTCCTGATTAGCACAAACACTACTGCTGGCGAAACATGACAGATTTATGCTACCTGTGCTTGGTTATTGTGCTGAGCAGCTTGTCAGCCAGTTCTAGCAGTACCCCATCATGTCGCTAATGGTTTATGAACATTTAACAAGGGTCGGCAATCAGTCAAACTGAAAAAATTGCTTCTTCGTGTAGTATCGTACACACAACATAAAGTATGATATATGATTGATTTTTAAAAACTTTATTCATCATATTTTATATTGTTCATAACTGACTAAAACACTATCTAACAAAATGTATTCTTTGGTTCAAGGGCAGTCCCCTCTGCTCAGTTGACCATTGTAGCTTCTTTCAGCTCATTGTTTTTGTTTTAGGATCCGCGAATTTACTGTTTTGGGTTACTCCAGTGCTCTCACAGTGTCTTTCTATACGTAGCACGCAGCTGTTGAAATACAGTCTGTCTGTACCTGTGTACTCTCATGTTCCGAATAACCCAGTTTCCCCCAAATTTCTTTTTGGTGTCTATCTACGCTGGGATCCTGAGTCGTGGCTGATCCTGAGTCCTGAGTCCTGAGTCCTGATCTGAGTCCTGGATTTCGAGTCGTGGCTGAACCTGTCTCTGCGGTCCTGCCTGACTCTCACCATACTACTTCCCTGATGGCTCCCACAGGATTGCTGACATCCTTGTGGATTCATCTTCTTATTATACACACATGCATTTCCAAACATTTGGACTACCTATGTTGTAAATGTATTATCTTTTCGATTTACACACGGCATCTATTGCACGTCTGTCCGTCCTGAGGGAGGGATCCCTCCTCTGTTGCTCTCCCCGAGGTTTCTCCCATGTTCCCCTTTAAACTGTGGGTTTTTCTGTGGATGTTTTTCCTTGTACGATGTGAGGGTCTAAGGACAGAGGGTGTCGTATTGTCATACTGATATTCTGCACAAACTGTGAAGTCCACTGAGACAAATGTAACATTTGTGATATTGGGCTATATAAATAACCATTGATTGATTGACTGTCTACATGTCCAGCAGACAGACAACTAGCTTTGGGCAAAGATAAATATTTCATATATTTCCCTTATGACATTGGGACCAAAACAGTGCTATAGGAGAGTAACTTACATTTAGGCGGCCAGGCAAATTACTAATATCACTATAATATCTTCAGTTTTTTTGTTGCCAAAAAAATCTGTTATTGCACAACTTTGTATTGTAACTTGACACATTATTCACAACATACTAAAGCTATGAATATTTCATGTAATAAATCATTTTTAAAAAGACATGTTTTACTCTATATAGAAGAAAGGGAGAAGTTAAATGGGGACAAATCCATGCACATTTTTCAAGTTCAACCACAGCCTGCCCCCGTTGAAAATTACACCAAAAGTGAAAAAAAAAGAAATTACTCTTTCCACCCACTACCTGGCATCCATTTATGAGCGAAAATAACAGGACTTAGTGGAAAACAACAGCGTCTGACAGAGAAAATGACTCATCACTCGCTCTATCCCTCCATCTCTCGCTCTCTCCCTTCCTCTTTTCTAGTTACCCGCACATCCTGTACATAAAAACATAGCTGAACTTGAATGAGAAAATAGACACGAGTACTGTGAACAACACGTTTACCAGGCTGTTCCAAGAACTGATGGGGCATTCTGACAAGAAATAAACACAGCGTCCAAATGAAAAACAATACACAGGAACAATATGTTCAGTTCATGTCAAATGAGGAAAGGGCCTAAGAATGGTTTTGAACCTTAAATCATTCATTGGATTTCTGTGATGTCCGGGTTACTTGCAAAGAGTGCCTACAGTATAGGTGATGCAGCCTGGTCTGCTTCCACTGTCAATGTATTCTGACATCAATGATGAAAAAAAAAATGCAGGGAGAGTTTGACTTGGACAGCAAAAAGGATATACGCAGAGAAGAGACATAAATATTAGAACATGTTTTTATCGGGGAGGAATTGATACAAAGAGACGCAGAGACTCTGTTTTACACAGCCAGGGTTATAAAGCTTGAGCTACAAATCACTAGTCCAAAACACTAAGCTACAAGTGGAACGTATCTCAGTGTTTCACAGTGGAGGAGATTTTCTTAAATGTCGTTCTCAGCGTTTTCTGAAAGCAAATCCGGATACTTGCAGACAACTATGTAGTAACAGGGCCCTATTATTCAGGTTGATATTAGTATGTTGTTCCTCTACTGTGACATGTCTCCATGCTTTAATGTTCAAAAAGCTCTTTATTTTTCTCATACTGTCTGAAACCAGAGCCCAGTCTGCTCTGATTGGCTAGCTGGCCGGCTCCGTTGTGATTGGTCACCTGCTTAGAGATATCCCGTCCCACCCCTTAGCCTATCACGTACAATGTGTTGGAGTGCTTGCCAATAGAATATAGTGTTACATAGTGATGTCACTATGTCATGGCAGTAAACAAAGGAGTCCTATGGAGAAGTTTCAGGCAGGGGGGGGGAGTGTGTGGGAGAGAAAATATAACCCATTTGGCAAAACAACTACCTTACGAGGAATGCTATACACATTATATTTATAAATAAGAAAGAATATTGCTTTTCTTTTTCTTACACAAATAGTTAGCCGTTGACTCAATATAGACCTTAAAGGTAGCATTGGAGACCACTCCATAATAACTGGTATTTTCCAATCAAGATGTACTATTTTATAGGAGTGTATGAAAAATGTAGGTCTGTGGCTGTGCGTGCATGTGTTGTGAAGAACACTTGCGAGATGCTTGTTTTCATCTTGATACACCACTTAGATTAGAGGAGTTCCCTGCAGTTTGAAATCAGCAGGACATTGGTGGATCGGTGGATCAGTGTGTGTGTGTGTGGATCGGTGGATCAGTGTGTGTGTGTGTGTGTGTGTGTGTGTGTGTGTGTGTGTGTGTGTG